>JABCPU010000432.1:0-54612 GCA_016800925.1 Suillus spraguei | reverse complement strand
ATAGTTCACTGTAATATGTGGCTAAATAAGATCAGTAAAAGCTAAGTCAAGAAAGAAGTAAAGAACTCACCAGCGGTTGTGCTATCAGCACCTCCAAGGATTTCTTGGAAGAGGGCCGCGCTACCTTCTTGGGCGCAGGCACTTCCTCCTCCTCCTCCTCCTCCTCCTCCTCCTCCTCCTCCTCAGGCTCATCCTCCAAAGCCCGCTTCTTCCCCTTTGCCTTGTCAAGTACTGCAGGCTCAGACGGAGCCACAGCAGCCTTCTTCTTCTCCTCAGCTGCTTTCTCAGTGGCAGTGATTTCCATACGATAGGCATTGATGGTTGGCATCACTGTGTTAGCCTCTAAGACCTCCTCAGGCATCAAGCCCAAGCTAAGGCCATGTGCCACGCCTTCGCGGTGGCACTCTTCTACATCGCGCTATTGAAAAATAAAGGCTAAGTTAGTACCGTCACCACTAGAAGAAGAAGGAAAAGACATGCACGAAGAATTTCTCCCATGCTTTCACCCACATCTCCTTTTCCTCCAGCAGCTCTTCCTTGTCATCTGGTGCGGTGAGGATAAGGCCGTTCAATTTGTCTTGGAGGGCGGTGAGTTTCTTTTGGGCCGCAGATGGTGCGGTGGCAGCAGTGAGAGCAGAGACATCAAAGGTGAAGGTAGACGACGACATTATGGTATGAAGTAAAGATGGGAGAAAGCAGAGAAGTCCAATGATGGCCCTTTTGTAGGGAACGGTAATTTATGACCACACTGCATCACACTCCGCTGCATTGTCCACAGTCACAGCACAGCACGTCCACAATTCCACTTCCGCACGGCAAATTCTGCTTATGCATCTCATCACATGATCTTGATATCACTCGAATTTTTGCTAAGTCCCTTACCGGCGGTATAGTTGACTGGGGATGGTCAGTTTTTAAAGTTCCTAGGGGATGTAACGAACATATTGGCACTGGGCTTAAAACCCCATATTTTGACACTCGTCTCATGTCTACAGGAGTTACCACTTGTCCATGGCCGTCTTACCCCTTTAGCAGTACCAGCGGCATCCCACGCTTACCGCACACCATACCGACTGCCACACCTCGTTCCACGTACCAATGTCCTTCCATGTCCTTGCCGCATCCACATAGCTCCATGTTGTGCATTGTTTGTTTTCTGTTCATTATCACTGATTCCACGGCAAGCCTTATTACATGTTGCCTCGTGCCACAGCGCCTCGCGCTATGTTTACTTATGGCAGTTACTACACTCCAGCGCTACTGATCTCACCTAGAGTATTCCGAGTACATATGATTTAGGATATAAGCACCGCGTACCCTGCACGATACAAGTACCTGATTTTACACCATTGCATGTACTATAGGTCAGGATTACTGTCTAGCTCTGGATCTACCCAGTAGTGGACTTAGTCTTTAAAGTTTCCTTACTGCTCGTTAATCCATCACGCTCGTTCTCCGTTACCGCTGTACTTTTGACTGTTACCTTGACTGAACTTCTCATGCACCGCTACTTTACCGCTGAAAGTACCGTGGACTTCTTTACTGTTTCTTTGCACTGCTTGCAACCTTACCACTACCGCTGAGATCACCGCTCAACATCGCTCGCTCGACGCAACTGTTACTGACCTTATCTTGACCATGGTAGCACTGCTACACACGATGCTAGTTCCGGCGGTATCATTGCTGACTGTGGCAACTTACTGCTGACCACAATGCTTGTTTCGCACATAAGTTAGACTCGAACTTGACCATACTAATAGGCATCCCCCTTTAGGGTCAAACACTCTTGCTCTTACAAGTGAAGCAGACTAGATGGAGCGCAGGACTCACATACTAGTTTAGGCAGTGTTTTATCTACAGCCCAGGCTAGGTTGTATCTTTACACCGTCTTACCCCTTTAGCATTACTGGTGGCATCCTGTGCTTACTGCACACTGTACCGACTGCCTGTTATGACCATGCAAAACCAGAGATTAGTAAGAAGCCCTGGTCTTACATGGGGTTGTACCAGAGGGTTGTAAAGTCAAAGGGGCTTTGCCTCAGCTCGTGCGCTGTGCCCCTTACCTGAGTATGTGCCCTTAATTTCAGATGAAGTCCAAGGGAGAGTGCTGGTGAAGTCCAGATGGAGAGTCTGGATGAACTCTAAGGCAGGATAGCTTGACAGAGCTCCAATGGACTTCCGGAAGGTAGGGAGTAATGGTAACCACTACTGGAACAAGTTCCAAGTAGAACGGATGAAAGATGGACCACTGGACAAAGTCCAGGGCAGGATAGGAGCAGAGCTCCAGAGGGAAAGATGATCCATAGATGCCAGAGGATAGGATAGGATGGATCCGGAGGACTAGTGGTCCGAAGGTCCGGAGCTCGGAGGAGCGGAGGAGCGGAGGAGCGGAGGAGCGGAGGAGCGGAGGAGCGGAGGAGCGGAGGAGCGGAGGAGCGGAGGAGCGGAGGAGCGGAGGAGCGGAGGAGCGGAGGAGCGGAGGAGCGGAGGAGCGGAGGAGCGGAGGAGCAGACCAGCATAGCTCTGTGGATCTTAGAGGAAGTGTTGGCTACTAGAGAGGAGTAGGTCCAGATATGGTGTAGAGATAGTATAGACTACTCCAGACAAGGTCCGGAATAGAAACAGACAGTATAAGACTACCAAAGGTAGAGTTGGAGGTGAAACAGATGATAGACGGAGATGGACGAAGTCTGAAAATATTATAGGACATAGGATCAAAGCTCCGGCCTAGGGAGTGATCCCATAGGCCTGAGTCAGAAGCTTACAAGGGCCAGAGCCCAAGTGCAAGAACGGAAACGGAGTTATATAGACATGATAACAGGATACAGAGTAGTCAAAGGAATATACAGAAGTAGGAACAATGAATCAGACTGAGGTCTGCAGGAGTTGTACTACAAGTTTATATACTGTAGGTAGCATGCCAGAAGGCAAGTAAGGATAGCCCAAGGCTATGAACTCGGAAATAAGACTTGTACAAAATATCTTATCAAGATGGAAGTCAAGATAACCGAAAGCCACAGGTGCAGAGATAACTGAAAGCCAGACATAGGTATTTAACCTAAAAGGAGTAACGCGCAGGTGCACTGGAATAGTTTCGGATATGAGCATGGATCAGATATGGACAAAGATCAGATATGAACACGGATCGGATGGGTGGACTGAGTCGGATATGGATATGGATTAGTTATGGATTGGAGTGGATGGATGGGTCGGACATGTGAGCTGGATTGGATGGGTGGACTAGGATGTATGGATTGGGTGTCTGGATGTCCATGGATCGGACCTGAATGTATGGTATATGACACTGCCGCACCTCATTTCATGTACCGATGTCCTTCCATGTCCTTGCTGCATCTGCATAGCTCCATTTGGTGCGTCATTTGTTTTATGTTCGTTATCACTGATTCCACAGCAAGTCTTATTACATGTTGCCTCATGCCGCAGCACCTCGCGCTATGTTTACATATGGCGGTTACTACACTCGAGCACTACTGATCTCGCCTAGAGTATTCCGAGTACATACAATTTAGGATATAAGCACCACGTACCCCGCACGATACAGTACCTGATTTTACACCATTGCACGTACTATAGGTCAGGATTATTGTCTAGCTCTGGATCTACCCAGTAGTAGACTTAGTCTCATCCCCCTTTAGGGTCCCACACTCTTGTTTCACAAGTGAAGCAGACTAGATGGAGCGCAAGACTCACATACTAACTTAGGAGGTAGTTTATCTAGAGCCCAGGTTAGGTTGTATCTTTACACTGCTGGCAGGGTCTCCAGTGGTGCACTGGTGTCTGTGGGTTGTCTGAAGCTATATGTAAGTAGTCCTATTGAAACATCCAAATGAAAAGTCACTGGTCGAAGCCCAGGGTAAAAGAATGCTATCCTATATGAAAAGATGGTGTTTAGAGCGTTAAGGGGTAAAACGCAGTATCAAGTGGTATATGTGCAGTGTACAATATAGCAGTGGGGTGTCTGCGGTGGGGTATAGGTGCGCACTAGGTCGCTGGTCACTTGTCTGTCTTCAGCTTCTTCGCTGGCAGTGAAAGCCGCGAGTTGTGCCCTCATACTTGCACAGAGTGATGCTGGTATGCGAGGGCTGGTAATACTGCGTAATGAACATGATTAGGTTAGCAATATGCCGCCAGTAACAGCAGTAAATATTCCAGAATGAAAATGCTAATTACTGCCAGCCAACAATAGGCTCAGTAACAGCAGTAAGGCTAAAAATGCGGTAACGCAAGGTAAAATCAATGTCAGTGGCTGGTATATCAATCAATGGCTTCAGCAGTGGCTTGGTTGGGGTCGCAAGGCTTCGTACTATTGCCGCGGCAATGCTGGGTAGCGTTTGGGCAAGCGGTAAACTGCAGGGATCTGGTAAATCAGCTAAAACTTCGTCAGGAGCTAAAACACGGTAATCTGGCAAGTACGTGGTACTATAACCAAGCAGTAAAAGTGCCGCCGGTTTATCGGTGCTGGCTTCCTTGGTACTATGGCTATCTGCAGGTGCAAAACAGCCAGCAGTAATATCGCTGTAAAGATACAATCTAGTCTGGGCTGTAGATAAACCACAGCCTAAGCTAGTATGCGAGTCTTGTGCTCTACCTAGTCTGCTACTCTTGCAAGGCAAGAACATTTGACCCTAGAGGGGATGCTAAGTTAGTATAGTCTAATAATGCCCAACCTGTGGTGCAAGAATGCTGTCAGAGGTAGCGAGATGCTAGCGGTGACCTCTGGTCCGTGGGAAACTAGTGGTAAAACTAGCGGTAAGCGCGGGAAAGCGGTAGACAAGCAGTAGTGCAAGTGGTAAAACTGCAGTAGTGCATGCAGTAAAACTGTGGTAAGGCATGGGAAACTGGCGGTAAAAAAAGCGGTGAAGCATAGCGATGAAGCGCGGGAAAGCGGTAAAGAGCGGTGGTGCATGCAGCAATAAAACAATTCTTAAGAGACAGTGACTTCGGCGAAAGAGTTTATTCCATTAGAGACAGTAGTGGTGACAATTCCTAAGTACCGTGTGTACCATAGAGGGAAAAGTAAAAGTACCGGAATGTGCAAAGAGTCCTTTTTAACATGTGCCGTGAACAGCCGGAATACATAGCAAGAACAGTAGCGAGATAGAGGTATTTAGCTAAGAGGCATGCAGCGAGCAAGCGGTGTCACGGAAGGTAAGGTAAGTCTTGCTGTAGCTTTAGTAACGGCGGAAACGAATATGCTATGCACCAATGGATCTTAGATGGAAATGGAATGGACAGGAGGACATTGGTAGCGAGATTTGGTAAGGGGCAAGGATCCACAGAGCAAAAACAGTACCAGCGAAGCGAAAAGGGGTAATGCTCGCTATAGGGGTTTTCTCAGTAGCCACTGTAGACATTAATGAGACACTTGTGTAAAACAGCACTTTCATGGTCAGTGTGACTTTGTTTGCTACATCGTGCTCTTCAAGCTCTGTGTCCAAAATCGGCGAAAACTGCGGTAGCAGGGGTAAGTCAGTACATAACACATCTGTATCAGCCACTGGAGCGTCTGGCTCATTACTGCGATGGTCTAAGCATGTCAGCGAGCCATGCGAAACGTTTGCCAGCTGCTGCGCGTCAGGTACAGCACATAGGCAATCAGCCAAAGAGCAATTACTGCAAAGGGTGCAAAACGCAGTATTGTCAGTATTACATGGATTCTCCGAGAACAAAATTTGGTCAGATGACCGCCGGTAGGGGTCAATATGCGCCGCTGTGTGCGAGCGAACAGTGCCGTCAAAAACCGTGAGTGATTTGAGGCCGTTATCAACTGCTGAAGGTGCAATTTCATCGAAAGGTAGCGCAATAGGGGCTAAAACAATATCAGTACTTGCCACAGGTGAAATATCCTTAACCGCCAGTTGTTGTGGTGCGTCTGGCCTCTCAATAGCGTCACCCTCATAGGGTTCTGCCAGTGGAGCAGCCGCTTCAACAGTACTAGCACGTGTAAAGGTGCCTGAGCAACATTCTGGGTAAAACAATAAAACTGTGTTAGCAAAATCCTCAAAGTTATCACCATCGTATTCCGGTAAGTCTCTCCATAAATCAGTGTCATGTGAGTCAGCGTATCTGACAGAAAACTTGATGCGAGCCGTGTCAGTAATTCCAGCTTTGTCTGAAAGTTGATCTACAGTAGCAAAAAAGGTCAGTAATTCACTAGTGTTGCTGCCAAAGTGCGGAGCTGCATCTGAGGTAGCCACAGGCATGAAAAATGCGCCTGCCATACTGTCCGTAGCGCGTGAATACAGCGTGGGAACGTGCAGTAAAAACTGCGGTAATGTGCAAAAAAGCAGTAAGCAGTGTTAAGCAAAATTGAAACTATACCAAAAGATTCCCTCACGGTGGGCTCCAATTATAAAGATACAATCTAGCCTGGGCTGTAGATAAACCACAGCCTAAGCTAGTATGCAAGTCTTGCACTCTACCTAGTCTGCTTCACTTGCAAAGGCAAGAACGTTTGACCCTAAAGGGAATGCTAAGTTAGTATAGTTCAATAATGCCCAACCTGTGGTGCAAGAATGCCGTCAGAGGTAGCAAGATGCTAGTGGTGACCTCCAGTCTGTGGGAAACTTGCAGTAAAACTAGCGGTAAGCATGGGAATGCGGTAGGCAAGCGGTAGCATGAACAGTAAAACTGCGGTAAGCGTGGGAACTTCTGTGGTAAAACAAGCGGTAGTGTAGTGGTGATGAGCAGTGATAATCAGCAGTAGCAGTAAGGTTGCGAGCGGTGCAAAGAAACAGTAAAGAAGTCTGCAGTACTTTCAGCGGTAAAGTAGTGGTGCATGAGAAGTTCAGTCAAAATAGCAATCAAAAGTCCAGTGGTAATGGAGAATGAGCATGATTGATTAATGAGCGATAAGGAACTTTATAGACTAAGTCTACTACTGGGTAGATCCAGAGCTAGACAATAATCCTGACATATAGTACGTGCAATGGGGTAAAATCAGGTACTGTATCATGCGGGGTACGCGGTGCTTATATCCTAAATTGTATGTACTCGGAATACTCTAGGCAAGATCAGTAGCACTTGAGTGTAGTAACTGCCATATGTAAACATAGCGCGAGGTGCTGTGGCATGAGGCAACATGTAATAAGGCTTGTCATGGAATCAGTGATAACGAACATAAAACAAATGACGCACCAAATGGAGCTATGTGGACGCGGCAAGGACATGGAAGGACATTGGTACATGAAACAAGGTACAGCAATCGGTACAATGTGCGGTAAGCATGGGATGCCACTGGCATGCTAAAGGGGTAAGATGGCCATGGACAAGTGGTAACTCCTATAGACATGAGACAAGTGTCAAAAGATAGGGTTTTAAGGTTAGCACCAATATGTTTGTTACAACGGGGCACTTGCCAGAGTTGCCTTTCCACCACGTGGAATGGGACGAGCATGTGGTTTCTTTGGAGCTGTCATATACCATACTTCTAATCTCAGATCTGACCATATCCGTCCAGAGTAGAACCTTAGTTCGAATATCATCTTAGATTCTACTCATTCTGCCTCTTCCGGACTTAAGCCACTCTCCGCTTTAAGTCACCTTCCGAGACTTAGGATTGATTCCTATAGTCTATACCTCCGACTCTATCTTCGGATAGTCCATCTCCGTTAGTTTCTAGTTAGGAACTCGTTCCGAAACTAGCCTTAATCTCTGTCCTCTCCTTACGTTCCGAATTACCTTCGGACGTATCATATCCGACACCTTCGGACACCCGGATCCATCACGCAACCCCTTCCGGGTCTTCAGACGAATAACTCCTCCCTGAAATAAGGGGCATTACTCGAGAAAGGGGCACAGTGTACGGACTGAGGCCAAAAGCCCTTCGGATCTCTCTACCCTTGAGTACAATCTTAACAGTATATTCGAACTCAAACCTTTCCGAGTAACTTAGCAACCATCCCATATCATGCCTCCCCGTAAAACTCAGAACACACTCCGAGGAGCCGGACTTGGTCCGATCCAACGAGATCCCACACCCATCGTCCAAACATTCACCAGTTTCTCTCAACACCGCGCAAGCATGAGCGACATAGGTCAAAGTATCTCCACCCGTCAAGTCAGACCAGATCCGATAACACCAACTCGGAACCCGGATAACCCAGACTCCAATTCGCGCCCGACCATTCGCTTTGATGATGAGCTGCGCAGTAACCTACCAGATGATGAAGTCGATGATCTGGACAACGAGGACCTGGATGACGAAGAAGATAAAATCCACCTGAGCCCTCAGGACCGGGTCCTGGCCCAACTATCTGTAGCCATTAACCACCTCGCTCGCAGTAGCCGTCGCACCCCCACCTCGGATGATAGCAAAGTCAAAATCCGTGAGCCAGATACCTTCGATGGGTCCGAACCTCGCAAACTCCAGGCATTCTTCGTCCAATGTGAGCTCAACTTCCAGAGCAAACCTAGCGCTTTCCATTCCGGACGCGCTAAAGTCAATTTCGCCCAATCCTACCTTAAAGGTATGGCTCTCGAGTGGTTTGAACCGGACCTCCTTTTGGACGGATATAGCAACCATCCGGACTGGATGGATGACTACTCTGAGTTCATGCTCGAGCTCCAAACCAATTTCGGACCCCACGATCCCTCGGGAGACGCAGAGATGCAGTTAGAACAACTCCACATGCGCGACGGACAACGGATCAACAAGTACGTTGTAGAATTCCAGCAACTTGCCTCCCAAGTATGCAAATGGGGAGACGGAGCCCTACGACGCCAATTCTACAATGGACTTCCGGCCCGAATCAAAGATGAGATTAGTCGCATGGGTAAGCCCACTACCCTTTCGGAGTTCAAGACTCTCGCCCAGACCATCGACGCCCGCTACTGGGAACGGAGGGGCGAAGTCACCCGAGAAAGTAGAACCACGTCTTCCAATCCTCCCAGGCAGTCAACATCCGACCGGACGAACTCCAACTCATCCGGATCTGATACGCCCAAATTCAATAAACCCACATCCTCCACAACATCCTCTACCCCGAAAGTTTCGGATCTCCCTAGCGTTGTTGGTGCAGACGGAAAGCTAACCACCCAGGAGCGTCAGAGACGTATTGACAAAAGGCTCTGTATGTTCTGCGGCGGGCCTGGTCACACTGCCCGGGAATGCACCAAATCCACTTCGCGCGCTGCCAAAGGCCGCGCTACTATACTCACTCCGGAAACGGAACCGGAAGCCTTGGATGAGGCAAAAAATTAGTCCGCGACCCTCCTGACTCCGTACGGGATGAGGGTCGCGTTGGCCCAACCCATGCAATGGAACTACGACTCAACGCTGTAACTCTTCCTGATCCGAACTCTCTGTGTCCATATGTCTCTCTTCCATCTTTCTCCAATATATCTGACTTTCCGGCCCTCATAGACTGTGGTTCCTCCCACTGCTTCATAGACACTGATTTCGTCCAAGAACATAAAATTCCTACCTATCAGATTCCTCCGCTTCCACTCCGTTTATTTGATGGTACATGCAATAACAATATTGTCGAGGCCATAAACTTATCCATCCGATTCTCCTCCGGTGTAATCACTTCCGACACGTTCTACGTCACCCCTTTGGATTCCTGATGTTATATCGTTCTCGGATATAGCTGGCTCACCCGACACAATCCGTTGATTGACTGGGTATTGGGCAGCATCGAGTTCCGAACTACTGAACAGGGAGAGCCATTAACCCCATCCGCATCACCGCTGCCTCCGGACACACCGTCCATGGCAGGAAAATCCAATCCGACACCTCTGTTACCTTCGGGTATTCCACCCAAGGAAGATTCCTCCCCTCCAATATCTCCGTCGCCTCAGAGCACCCCATCCGTGGCAGAGACTCCGCCTCTGACCAAATCCGAACCCTCCACTGGTACTCCAGTCCCTAACATATCGTTGATAAATGCAGTGGCCTTTTGCTGTGCCTGCAAGTTAGAAGGATCTACTCAGTTCAGCATCTACCTCCGTCCCTCCGAAGTAAACCTTCGATCCGCATCCGTATCATCCGATCCTCCAGACCTCTCCAGAATCCCTTCCGATTACCATGAATTCGCGGATGTCTTCGACAAAGGCAAAGCCGGACAACTTCCCCCACATCGACCCTACGATCTCAAGATTGAGTTGGAAGAAGGGGCTAGTCCGCCTCTTGGAACCATATACTCTCTTTCTCCGGTAGAGCTTGAGGCCCTCTGGAAGTTCCTTGATGAAAACATCTCGTCCGGACTCCTCCGCTCCTCATCTTCTCCCCACGGAGCCCCCGTCCTATTTGTCAAAAAGAAGGATGGATCCCTCCGCCTTTGTGTGGATTTCCGCGGCCTTAACCACATCACCAAGAAGGACCGATATCCGTTACCCCTCATTGCCGACCTACTAGACTCCCCAAGCCGCGCTAAAGTTTATACCAAAATTGATCTCCGATCTGCATATCACCTCGTCCGGATAACAGAAGGAGACGAGTGGAAGACTTCCTTCCGTACGCGCTATGGCTCCTATGAATGGTTGGTGATGCCGGAAGGCCTCACGAATGCTCCGGCAGCTTTCCAGCGCTTTGTCAATAGTGTATTTGCCGATATGCTGGACGTATGTGTTGTTGTATATCTGGATGACATCCTTATCTATTCCCAAGACCTTGCAAGTCATAAGGAACATGTCCGAGAAGTTTTGCGACGTCTCCGTAAACACCGACTATATGCCAAACCCGAGAAATGCGAATTTCATTCATCCTCCGTCGAATACCTTGGTTACCTCCTATCTCCGGATGGCTTGACAATGTCGTCCGAGAAGATCCAGTCTATCATAGACTGGCCAGAACCTCGGAAAGTCAAGGATATCCAATCTTTCCTCGGATTCGCTAATTTCTATCGTCGTTTCATCTTCAACTACTCGGATATCGTGGTTCCCCTTACTCGACTCACTCGCAAGGGCGTCACTTGGGACTTTTCCGAGGAATGCCAGAAATCATTTAACGCACTCAAGAAAGCTTTCATGTCCGCTCCGGTGCTAACGCATTGGATTCCGAATGTTCCTATAGTTGTGGAAACTGATGCCTCGGATTATGCTATCACTGGAATACTATCCATTGTGTGCCCAGACTCGGAACTTCGCCCGGTGGCATTTTACTCCCGGACACTGTCCGGTGCAGAACTCAACTATGATGTCCACGATAAGGAACTACTAGCCATCTATGCTGCGTTCCGAACCTGGCGCCATTACCTAGAAGGCTCGTCCGAGCCTATAGATGTTGTCACGGACCACAAGAACCTTGAGTATTTCTCTACCACCAAACTGCTATCCCGTCGTCAGGCCCGCTGGTCCGAGTTCCTCCATCAGTTCAACCTCGTTATCTGTTACCGTCCTGGAAGACTCGGAGTCAAGCCGGATTCCCTCACTAGACGATGGGACGTCTACCCTAGAGAGGGGGATAAGGACTACGCTCAGATTAACCCTCACAACCTCCGTCCAATATTTGCTTCGGAACAATTAGCTTTGTCCCTACGAGCTTCCATTCTAGCAACTCCGGTCCTTAGAGCAGCTGTTCTTATGGACACCGAACACCTCCGGAAAGACATTCTGATAGCACTCCCTAATGACCCCATTGCACAAACACATTTTCCGGTTCCTTCAGATCCGAGATGGACAATAGACGATGGTGGATTCCTTTGTTGTGACAACCGCATCTATGTTCCGGATACCAATGACCTACGACTTCGCATCCTCCGGAATTGCCATGACCACCCCCTATCCAGACATTTCGGACAGAATCGTACTCTCGAGCTCATCCGACACAACTATACCTGGCCTGGAGTACGAGCCTTTGTCAAAGAGTATGTCAGATCCTGCACATCCTGCGCCCGAGCCAAAGTTCCAAGACATAAGCCCTATGGATTACTCAAGCAACTTCCCGTCCCAGAGAAACCATGGAATTCCATCTCTATGGATTTCATTGAACAACTTCCGGACTCATCTGGCTTTACAGCCATCCTCGTCATCATAGATCATTTATCCAAGCAAGCCATATTCGTCCCGACCCACAACACCATTACTTCTCCTGATCTCGCCCGCCTATTTCTCCTCCATGTCTTCTCTAAGCATGGAGTCCCGTCCCATGTAACCTCGGATCGAGGAACAGAATTTGTATCCCACTTTTTCCGTTCCTTAGGAAAGGCATTGGACATGGTCCTACACTTCACATCTGGATATCATCCCGAAGGGGACGGACAAACAGAACGTGCCAACCAAACGCTGGAACAGTACCTCCGGATCTACTGCAACTATCAGCAGGACAACTGGTCCGAGCTGCTGCCCCTCGCAGAGTTTGCATACAATAACGCTCCAAGTGCCACTACCAGAGTTTCACCTTTCTTCGCCAATATGTTACGAACTGGGATGGCGTCTCCAGCGACAGTGAAAAGACACAGACGGTCTGCTGGGAGTTCTTACAATGTCCAAAAGAGGACAAGGTGAAAGTACAAGGAGCGCACTCCGAGTACGATCGAGGGTTCTGCCTCAGGGATAAGTCCGAGAGGTATCCGCGAGAATAGAGACTAAGACTAAGGAGTGCTTAGACTTAGAGACGATTCAAGACGACTTAGGTTGGAGACCTAAGCGAAGGAGATTCCAGGTAAAACCCAGTAAGATTAAAGTAGGGAATCTACTACAAGTACACTGTGCTTAAATAGGCCAATATGTGCGCACAGACCAAGAGAGACGTGAGAATGTAAGTGCGTATCCAAAGAAGGAAGGCAACTATAGTACAGATGCGTCGAGCATATGAGTCGGAATCATGTTACGTAATATACAAGGTAGATGAAGTAAGAAAATGAATAGGGGCACGTACAATTGTAACACAATAAAGGTTATCATCCGAACATTTCCATCATCCGGAACGCGACCTATCCTCCATCCGTGCCCAGGAATATGCCCTAGACCTTAACAAACTTCACCAGTTCCTCCGAGATGAGATGTCCGAAGCTCAGATACGCTATCAAGGACCCGCGGACGCTAAAAGACAGCCTGCTCCAGACTTCCGGATTGGAGAACAAGTCTTCGTCAAAGCCAAGTACTTCCGCTCCACTCGTCCGTCGAAGAAACTTTCGGAAAAGAATTTGGGACCATTCGAAATTATATCCCGCCCGGGTACTCATTCTTTCGCCATCCGACTTCCGGATTCTATGCGTTCCGTACATCCTGTTTTCCATGTCTCACAGTTAGAGCCAGCAGTTCCGAACACCATTCCCAATCGCATCCAACCTCCTCCGCCACCAGTCGAGGTCGACAGAGAACCAGAGTACGAAATATCCGAAATCCTGGACTCTAAACTGGACCGTCGTAGGCACCACTGCCAACTTCTATACCTCGTCCGTTGGTCCGGATACGAAGGAACGGACGAAGAAACTTCCTGGTTACTGGCCACAGAACTCGGAAATGCATCGGATCTCGTAGCGGATTTCCACTCGGCATATCCGGACAAGCCTGGTCCCATTGCTTGAAAAGTACATAACGAAATATAAGTACATTGAGGGCAGTAGCGGAAATCCGGATCTGGACTAAGCACCAGTCTCCATTTCACCTCCGGCACCCCCAGTCTCCTCCCCAGTCCCATCCGCCATCTCTTCCCCAGTCCCATCTGCCATCTCTCCTCCATTCTCATCTGCCACCTCTTCCCCAATCTCCTCACCCGCGCCATCCTTGTCGGATCCGGCAGAAACGGAAAGCCTAAATCCGGTCCGGATTTCCTCGATGAGCAGGGCCTGGAATTCCCTCTGTTGCTGGAGGAAGGCCTCCATGGTAGAGCTCATCCGCTCCATGGCAATCCGACTCCCTTCCGCCGCCGCAATACCATCTTGGAGAAGTCCGTTGGTCCGCGCCAACTCAGCAATAATGCCATTAGCAGCAGCCACCCAAGCCTGATCATCGTACTCCACAAAATCCTCATCCGTACCTTTGATAGTAACTAGGTTAGAGAAGACGTCTGCATCTGCCACATCCGGAGTAGGACTCCTCTGACGGCGCTTGCCTTTGCCCTTCGGAGACGGAGTACCAGCAGGATGCTGCCTCTTCCGGCCCTTGGGCCCCTTAACGAATCCGGGCCTTCCAGGACAAGTGGCCTTGTCCTTCTGGCAGACGTCACAGGATTTAATCTACGAAACGTCAAAATCAGCGGATCCGAAGCTTTTCGGACGACTCACCATGGCATTCTTCTCAGCATCACCCCACTGGCACATCCGGCCCTTAGTGACGCAACGGGAGCAGTACCCATCCTTTGCTCCAGACGCAGGAGCAGCCTTGGCCTTTTGCCAACCCATTAATATCCGGATCTGGAAGAGTCCACAGCACTCACCCAAGCCTCAATCAGTGCTCTCCGCCTCTTTTCCTCCATTTCCCTCTGGATCTCCACCAACTCAATCTGCTTCAACTCCTCCTGCCTTTTCCGCTCCTCTGCCTCTTTCCGCTTCCGTTCCGCCTCGGCTTCCGCTGCAGCCTTAGCAGCCGCCAGTTGCTGCTCCAGATCCGCCACAAGGTCAGCAGCAGACTTAGGGGCATCGGATTTCTTTCCAGACATGTTTGGAGACAAGTTTTGTTAACAAGGATATGAAGTGGGAGTAGGAATCATTTCGGACGTCTGACGTCCGTATATCTGTTGGATTACAGACTCAGCACTACAACCATCAAACTTCCCCATCGTCTCGCATTAATCTTGTCCGATCCGGATCGACGCTTCTTGTGCCTCAGGGGTTCGGCCCTAAGGGGGGATACTGTCATATACCATACTTCTAATCTCAGATCCGACCATATCCATCCAGATCCGATCATTTCCATATATGTCCAGTCCACAGATCCTGTCCGGACCACCCATCTGAATGTACTCACTTCTCGCACCTTAACTCCCTGGTGTACATCTGCGTCTATCTCCTTTCGTCATTTCTCCTACTACCGGTACTCCGGCTGTTTATATTTCCGTCCTGTGTTACTGATCCGTTTCCTGTGTTCATTTCCGATTCATGCTTACTGATCCGCTGTGCATTAACTAATAGACTTCTGTTACACTTAGTACATAGCCCTCGGTCCCGGACTTGCGGATTATCCGTCTTAGATACTTACAGTATATAAACCACTTGTAGATCTCCGTAGAACCTTAGTTCGAATATCATCTTAGATTCTACTCATTCTGCCTCTTCCGGACTTAAGCCACTCTCTGCTTTAAGTCACCTTCCGAGACTTAGGATTGATTCCTATAGTCTATACCTCCGACTCTATCTTCGGATAGTCCATCTCCGTTAGTTTCTAGTTAGGAACTCGTTCCGAAACTAGCCTTAATCTCTGTCCTCTCCTTACGTTCCGAATTACCTTCGGACGTATCATATCCGACACCTTCGGACACCCGGATCCGTCACGCAACCCCTTCCGGGTCTTCAGACAAATAACTCCTCCCTGAAATAAGGGGCATTACTCGAGAAAGGGGCACAGTGTACGAACTGAGGCCAAAAGCCCTTCGGATCTCTCTACCCTTGAGTACAGTCTTAACAGGAGCCAAGGTGTTGTTCTGCTGAAGAGCAAGCTTTTCCTGTGCAGCAGCAACTCATTTGATGCCCTTCTGGGTCTTCTCTTCCTTCTCTTGGTTCTCTTGCTGGATGCAAGCATTGTCTGCTTTGACCTGAGCTGGAGTGCATTATTTTTTCTTGGTGTCTAAGACTACCTGTGCAGGTCTTTTTGCAGTGTTTGATGGACATGTCGAAACCATATTAGCAAAGAAGAGCACAAGACAAGCAGCAAACACTGTAGAGCAAGTTTCAAAGACAAGACAAGACAAGACAAATGAAATTTGTTGTAGAGTGTTTAATACTTTGTGGGCGGTGATTCGTGAGCTATTATGTACTTTGCTGCCAACTTCATCTGCTCAGGAAAAATTTGTTTCAAGGCCTTCCAGCTCAACATCACTACTAGCCCACACAATGTCTCAAGCCCCAGATGTGCCAGCCATGCGCTCTATGAATGCTCAGACCTTCTGCCATTCCAAGCGCAAAACATTTAACGTTAACCTTATTCCATGTCCACATCCTGGTTGCTCCTGCACTTTCAAGAATAGATCTGGGCTCACACAGCACAGGCACGCAATCCATGACTTCTCATTTGAGATACAAAGGGAAGCTCCCTTGAATGAAAAGCAAGAGGAGGCTCCCCCATATGATGGTGATGTTGAAATGGACTATCAGCCTACATCTGGAGGCACCCACCATGACTATCATCTTCAACTAGACAGTCTGTTCCTGACTCAGGACATGTAGCATTGACACTAATTTTTCCACAGGTCGTATATGTGATGAAGCAGGTGATTTTATTCACCCAGATTTACCTCCACCTCCTTATACCTCTCGAGCCCCGGACAACTGGATGCCTTATCGTAATCAACTCGAGTTTGAAACAGCTAAGTTTCTATATTCAAAGGTCCAAATGTCCGGAGGCAATATTGACAAGCTCATGCACTTGTGGAGTGGCACACTTGCCAAACACAATGACGCCCCTCCATTTGCAGATCACCATGATTTGTATTCGACTATCGACAACACACCAGTTGGAGATGTCCCATGGAAAAGTTTCTCAATGAAATACAATGCTAACAACCATGATACGAGAAACGTGGAGAGTGCACCATGGATGGAGAAAATGTATACTACACAGTTCTGCAACCCACACACCATCATCCAGAACATGCTCACCAACCCAGATTTCAAAGATGAGATGGACTATGTACCATACCGGGAATTTAATGGAGAGGGTGACAATCCAAAGTGCCAATGGCGCAACATGATGTCAGGTAATTGGGCATGGGACCAAGCGGTAAGTTTGCTACTACAAGCACTTCTATTCAGCTCATGTGTTATTGTTTAGGATGAGATTGCAAAAGACCCCCTCACTCATGGTGCAACCTTCGTCCCGGTGATCCTTGGAAGCGACAAAACGACCATGTCAGTAGCAACTGGACAAAACAACTACTACCCACTGTATGCTTCAATTGGCAATGTTCATAATAATGTGTGTCGTGCCCACCGAAACGCTGTTGCCATTGTCGGTTTCTTGGCTATCCCAAAGAGTGCATATTTTCTCTATAATGTACTGTTTGACACTCATTATGTAGAACTTATAGCCACAAAAAAAATGCTGAGGACTCACATTTCCGCAAATTCAAGAAGCAACTTTTACATAGTTTGCTGTCAAAGATATTGTTGTCCCTCAAGCCTTCAATGTCTATTCCTGAGGTCGCATGCTTCAGAGATGGGCACTTTAGATGTGTGACATATGGCTTAGGACCGTATATTGCTGATTACCCTGAACAATCTGCCCTTGCTTGTGTTGTTTATAATTGGTGTGCAAAGTAAGTGTCTTTGACCATTTTTGGCTCAGGGATGGGCTTACAATAATGCCTCAGGTGCTTCACATTCTCTGACAACTTGGACAGACTTGAGGGCGGGCTGCATGGACAAGAGACTACTGATGCTCTTTGCGAAGAGTTTGACTATGGAATGCTTTGGGAGGAATGGGGGATTATAGGTGACTTAGTGGTAAGTATCTTCAGCATTCATTTTTCTCTCCTTGTTGATGCTTTTCAGCCTTTCACAAATGATTTTCCTTGTGCCGATATTCATGAACTCCTGTCGCCGGACATTTTGCATCAGATCATCAAAAGCGCCTTCAAAGACCATCTGGTCACATGGGTTGAGCAGTATCTACCGAAGGAACATGGGAAGACATGTGCAAAAGGGATCCTTGATGACATTGATCGTCAGTAAGTACTTTTAACACCTATGACTTTAATTTGACTAGTACTAATGTCTTGTCATTTGCTAAGGATAGCTGCAGCACCCTCTTTTGCTGGACTTCATTGATTTCCTGAAGGGCAAGGGTTTTCACAATGGACGGGTGATGATTCAAAAGCTCTCATGAAAGTTTACCTTCCAGCAATTGAGGGACATGTCCCTCAAGACATTGTTCAATGTTTTCGCGCATTTCTTGAGTTTTGCTACATTGTGCAGCAAGACATCGACATCATCACTGAAGACACTCTTGAGAAGCTTTCAGATGCACTCCAGCACTTTCACCAGTACCGGAAAATCTTTCAAGACACAGGAGTTCAATTGAATGGGTTTTCACTACCACACCAACATTCACTCTCTCACTATGTTTTACTCATTCACATGATTGGAGCACCAAACAGGCTGTGCTCATTGATAACGGAATCAAAACATATTAAGGCCGTCAAGGAACCTTGGCGATGGTCAAGCAAGTTCAATGTGCTTGGGCAAATGCTACTCACCAACCAACGCCTTGACAAAATCACTGCATCACGAGTGGACTTCACTGCACCTAAAATGCTCAATTTCTCTGCCATTGGTGTGTCATTTCAATTTGATACTTGTGCACAATATATATTCACAATTTGTTGCAGAGAATATACTTAGTGCTAGCTCGAATACACAGAATGACAACAGTGTTGCTCAAAATGGCGATGACACTGCTCCAAACAATGATGACACTGCTCAAAACAATGATGACACTGCTCAAAATGATGATGATGCTGCTCCAAACAACACCGATGGCATGGAGAGAAACCATATGGTGAAGCATGATGAAATTGGAGATGGTGTGTTGGAGGGGCCAAAAGCACAGAGCAATGTCAGATTGGCACATACTCCTCATAAGTTTTCCTTCATGTTCTCACATTCAAGTTAATCCACTCATCAAATCCAATATTGGAGAATGCTCTCATGCTCACAATATACGTGCTCTGGCAGTCAAGATGGACATTCCTGATCTTCCTCGACTCGTCCGACTCTTCCTTTACGATCAGCTTCTTGCTGACGACTCTCACACCTCGGATGATGTTCCCCTCAGTGCTTGTCCATGATTCGAAGGCCCTATCAAAGTCTTCAACTCAGCAGTCACCACATTTTTTGCTCCAAGTGACCCAAGTGGCATTGGTGGGATGTGCCGTGAGCACATTTGAGCTGCACCATCATGGCGGAGAGGTCCTCCTCGCTGTGACACCATTTTCATCAACACTGCCAGTGAAGACTCAATCAATGGAATGGAGGTTGGACATGTCCTATGTTTTTTCTCATTCTGTCACAGCAAGGAGATCTTTCCCTGTGCGCTGATACATTGGTTCAAGCTTATTGGGAACAAACCAGATCCGGACATTGGCATGTGGATGGTACATCCATCCTTTCATGAGGATGGCTCACGAGAGCTCTCTGTTATACAGTGGCTCAAAAAAGTGTCCAAATGTTTTTGGAAATTTGTGTAATTGCTTCACTGTGAGTCAGGGTGTGGAAATATGACTAAGCCATAGTGAGGTGTCAGAAAGCCCTGTTTCTCAGCTTTATTAGTGTTTCCTATGGCGTGTGAATCCACTCACACCATGCGAATATATGGTCATTTTAATTTGATGACTGTTAGTGACCTAGCCAGGTGCTAAGGAACTTGAGTGGCATCTGCAACAGGCACTCTATCAAGAGCGGCAGCCCGTGCATATCAGTCGCATAGTGTGGAGTGCGCTAGTTGCATTGGTTGGAGGTGGGCTATATGCGCTGTCTCACAACCTACGTCACAGAGACGAGGTTCTTGATGACGATCAAAGGTGTAGAAGTGATGAGCTTCTACAAAGTTCGAATAGAGACGATAAGCTTATGAAAAGCTTATCGAAAGGAAGTTCAGGGTCGAAGATCAAGTAGATTCAAGTTAAAGAAGTACAAAGGCTATCTGCGCATATTTATATGTAAGATTGAAGCGGAGCACGAATATGTAAGTATCGCTGGATTAAGTATGAAGTCAGATAGCCAATAGGAAGACGCATGCTCACGAGTGAGTCAGAGGCGTATGAACCAATGAATGCACGCATGTCAAAAGGGAGTCACAGGTGCGGAGCTGAAGGTATAAAGGGTATGAGCCAATGAGGCGACGCATGAGTCATAGGTAAATGCAAAGGAAAAGATAAGAGGAAATACGACACCGGACATAGTCCCTGAACCAGAGGGCCGATTGTGTGAACCAGGGGTTAGCGCATGTTGAAGTGCAGGAGAAGGTGTCGGATGCAACAGAGGCATTTGAGACATGAGAAGCGCGGGGAGTGCAAAGAGTGCAGATGAGCGCAGAGAGTGCCGGAAGAGTGCATGTTTAGCAGTGATGGAGGAGGCGAGCATAGGCAAGGTAAGGAGTGACGACAGCAAGCCAGATGAGGTAGTGGAGGACGAGGGTGGAGGTCTTGTCTGGACGAGAGTAGACAGCGACGCATAGGAGGAAAAATGATAGTAGGGGCGCAAGAACGTGTTCTTGTAACAATGACTCATTCGGACACTTTTTTGACTTTCAGTTTGACCAACATCTCTATAATTCTGACACTTTGTGTGACCTCCTTTTGCTTTAATCACTTATGCCACTCTTCTAAACATATTATTTATCCATTTCTGATATTCATCCTTAGCTATCTTGCTCCACCCTGCTGCAACTCTGTCCTATAGCTGAAATAGCCTCTGTGGTGAATTTTAATAGGCTGTATGCAATTTCTTGAGTAATTGCCAAAGATATTTAATAGATTTGAGGTCTTGGTACTATTCTGGCCATTATAGGACACTAATATTGTGATCTTAAAACCATTTCATAGCTAACTTGAAAGCTCACTGTATATGACAAAAGATATCTTATTCATTATATTCTAACTGGGCAGGTCATTAATGCTACTAAGTCTATCAAAATCATTGATTCCATCATCTCCACTACTCTCTCAGCTCAGACAGTCAGTAATACCCTCAAGGTGTCCAATCTTAAAGCTGTAATGCAGAATGAAACTCTCTTTTATCTCCAACTCATATACAGACAAGATAAACTTTTTCTTTAAAGCATCAGTACTGGACTGTTATGACTGGAAATTGGTTATCTTGTCAGATGAGACCAAAATACATAGTAAGGGGTCATGAAGCATGAAAAATTTGTGAAAAAAGGCAGGAGATCTACTGGAAACAAAAGAAGTTAAGAAAGACTTATGTTTGGAGGATGAAACTTGATGGTATGAGGCCACACAGAACAAATATTTTCTATGAAATAGAGAGGATAATAAATACAGAGTGTCTCATTTTCATTTTAGATAGATGTTTGCTAAGAAGCATGTAGGAGTTATGGATTAATAGAGAAGACACTTCCTTCCAATGAGATAATGACTCTAAGCACACCTCTAAGTTGGGCACCAATTACTTGAAGGCCACAATATTAGTATTATATACTGACTAGTGCAGTCCCAAGACCTCAAATTTATCAAATATCTCTGGCAATTACTCACGAAATTGCATACAGCCTATTAAAATTCACCACAGAGGCTATTTCAGCTATAGGACAGAGTTGCAGCAGGGTGGAGCAAGATAGCTAAGGAGAAATATCAGAAATGGATAAATAATATGTTCAGAAGAGTGGCATAGGTGATTAGAGCAAAAGGAGGTCACACAAAGTGTCAGAATTATAGAGATTCTGTTGGTCAAACTGAAAGTCAAAAAAGTGTCCAAATGAGTCATCAAATTAAAATGACCATATATTCGCATGGTGTGAGTGGATTCCCACGCCATAGGGAACACTAATAAAGCTGAGACACAGGGCTTCCTGACACCTCACATGGCTTGGTCATATTTTCACATCCTGACTCACAGTGAAGCAATTACACAAATCTCCACAAACATTCAGACACTTTTTTGAGCCACTGTACATCTCGACACGATCATTCGCGCATCACACTTGCTACCGATTTTCGGCAATGATTTTATTGAAGATGACATTAAATTTCACAACTCCCTGGATTTGTTTAAAGGTTTCTATGTAAACAAATTTGTAGATCATAGCTCGTTCGAAATAGCATCTTGACTTTCAACTTGCCTGCCTTACTACTTGACTTGATCACTTCGCATCTTAGCTCTCTTAATAGCAACCTAGCCATGTATCTCCTCAAAGACATGAAGTCCGTGTCAAGCAAAAATGTCCAGTCTTGAGCTCAGCTGAGCCAGCTTACTCGACTTTGTGCAAAATGTCAAAATTTCAAGTGCGATTAAGTAATGTGCACATTTCCTGATGAACTGGCATGACCTCAATTGCTTTCCAGGAGCGCGTGCATATATCGACTGGCAATGGTGTATAGCACGGGATATGCTCGATGAAGGTTATCTAGTGCTCTGCAGGGAGCAGGAGGTTTTGGTTTTTGCTTGATTTTAATTTTCGTTTGTAGTACTTAATTTGTTAACCACTGTCGCAACACCCCAGCCATGTGTTCTATCTCTATTCTTTCAAGATCATTGACATTGAAAGTGACTAACCAAACTGCCAACGAAGACAAGGCTTGAAGCACGCACATTCTGTTCAGTTTCAGTGACCAGGGGATATTATCAAAGCAAAAGATGTCTCAAATACCCTATATGACATAGAAAGGTAAGTACACGAATAAGAAAAGATAGTCGTCATAGTTCGATGGTGCCTAAAATCATACGGGCCTCATTTAATCAACTTTCACAAACTTCTTAGTTGTTTCATCGTCTTTCTCAGACTCATCCAGCCACACCCTCACATCCTCGTTGTTGATAATCCCATTCTTGCTGAAATCTTCAAGTGTCAGACTCCCGGCAGCGGATGCCATAATGAGATGAAGGGTGTTCGATGGATCGAATGTGGTCCTATAGCCCCTGTTCCGTAAGATACTATACAAAGCACAAGCGAATGTGAGGATGGTGAGAATCGTGCTGGGAATGACAGCAGGAAGATATGTCGCCGACCGCTGAGTCCAACCTATCGTTGATATGTACATCGTCCCATTGACCGGGGACTGGAGCTCGACCGGGATGGTATTATTGGGAAAGCTATTCACAACCATAAACCCAGAGCGAAGGAACTGCCAAGCGATGCTAGGTCAATCTGGATTGGACCCAAAGGATCAGAACCCTCACTGTGGCAGAAAACTCAACAACCCCACGCCAATATTCCTCCTAAGAAAGGTGTAACTTAAGGTGGACAAAGACGTTGCAGCATGGAACTCACCAGTTCTTTGTAAACTGTCTGATTTCCAAGATTATCGCCTATAGTTGTGGTAGTAGTTGAAGAATAGATGGAGAATAGAGTATCTCCGATCGTGCTGCTCACAAGCCCCTGTGAGCTGATCGACTGAAACTTGGCAACGCCAGCCACGAATGACAGTAGCTGAACATTCTCTGACTGGAAAGGAGTAGATGAAATGATCTCCGAAGAAATGAGGTCATTGGAATAATCAGCGCGGACTGTGGTCAACAGTGGGGTCACTTCGCACACGCTTGGGCCAAGGAAACTATACTTGTCAAATCCTTGTGAAAGAATTGCTATAGGAACAGAATCGGTCAAGAACTACAAACGCATATTTGTAATGGCTTACTGAAGTTTGTAGCAATTTGACTCAGATTCATAGGCCCTGGGCACACAATGGAAGGAAGGAAACCACTCGACGGGTTCGCATTTCCACTTGCATCCACCATTGTCACATAGTTCTGTGTTATGGGCGTATCTAGGAGCCGACAGTAAATTCGAGGCAAGATATATGCGGTCAGAACTCACTGGCACCGCAGTTTCCAACTATATTCCACAGTCGAAGACCAGCAAGGGAGTTGTTCAAAGCAGCCGCTGCGTTGGCATAGACGACTTCAGAGTTGTTCGTGTTCAAAGTATACTGCGTGTCACTCGAGCCAATGGCTTGGCAGTTGATAGTGGCTGTTAACCCTTGCTGCAACATAGAATAGTTCCTGCTGAAACCCTGAGGGAGAGGCAAGCTAGTACGGTTTCCTGGCACCGGTCTTGTGTTGACGGTGACGTTTCCACCAGAAAATCCGAGACGAGTACCATTAGGACCCGGAGTTGCATGTGAACCGGAATATTCGTTGATGGTGGGCACGATCCCCTCTACAACACGTCATCACAAAACAGTTTGAATGACCTGATAATCTGGACCTACGAGTAGATATATTATATTTTACGCCATTGAAATTAAATGTTCCAGGAAGACCATAAGTCTGCCCTGCCGCAGATATTCCACTTAGCATTCCACCGATATCGAGAACCTCGAAAGCATCGTCCCGGACTTGGGTTGTTCATTTTAGAAGAAACAGACGAAGCATTTAGAGTTAGAGATACGCACTGTCAGCGTAACCTTGATTTTTATACTCGTTGAAGAGCATGGACGAAAAGGCGGTTCCAGTAATGTCAAGTTCGTATCCTTGCATATTAATTGGTAGCGAGAAGTAGACTGGTGTCAGGAGAGTTGTCCATCTATATCGGCACTTAAATTAGACAACACTGCGACAGTATGAGGCTCTCAGTAACAAGTTACCCAGCTGTCAAGAGTCTCAGCACACCAAAGACGAATAGCGTCAGGGTGGTCAATCGGAAGTACTCAGGTCTCAAAATGGTCGTGCCCTTCGTCAAAGCAACGCCGGCGCTTAGCTGAACGAGAGAGATGGGCCGTGATATCCGATGCCTCAATGCCTCTTTCATTGAAATCGTAAAAAGGCTAGGGGAATGTCCGTCTCTATGTGAGTGGTATGCTAGAGAGAGTAAAATGGTATACAGACGTAGCGGTAGTCACCGAGAGCACAGTTGCTATTGATGTGATTGCCATTGTCAACTCTTGGGGGTGGTTCTTCCATAAGTTGCTAACTTGGTCGGACGGAGAGAGATAACCATGATAGAGAACTGAGCCAAGAAATCCGTACCCAAATCCCAGGATCATAACCTGGCTACTGATGACAGCGATGTGGCGTAGAAAGTGCGCAGACACACGAAACATCGTAGGCAGGGTGGGTAGTGCAGAATCGATCCTGGTAGTCAGATACAAATATAATTTATTTTGCGGAGTACTAACCTTCAAAATTTCTGGCGCCTCGACTGTATCACGTTCGTAGCTCCATGGTAGCGGGATCTCGTAACTAGAAACGAGGCTAAACTTCGTCAGCAGGGACCTTGTACAGCCTAGTGTGAAATAGTAAAAGGCATTATTCTGTCCTGGATTCATATAATTAAAGTGACATAGTAGAATTCTTGAGACGAAGAGGGGTTGGCCGATGGCGGTGATGTGACTTCTCGTAAACCAACATTACATAAAAATATCGTGGAACTCGGGTTACAAATAACGAAAATAGTAAATCAACGTTGCTCACATATCGGGCTAGCATCATATCGTATAGAGCATGGCACACTACTGGTAACTAAGTATACCATTAAACCTTGATTGTCGAAGTCATTAGATGTTGAACAAACATGGGGCTTAGGCATACATAGTATATACACGACGAAGGAACTACTCGGCATCATTTACCAGTGGCAACAAACCGAGGGTGTTTACTACTAGGTGGCTAACCGTAGTACAAACCTAATTCGACTATTCCAGACTCAAACTCGACGTGGACAAAATTCGAGCCTCGTTTGGGACTCCGGGAGCAGTCCAGGACCATACCAACCGGCTTGAGGCACAAACATTCCGTTCAGTACTTTTGAGTGTCATATTTCGATAACAGGAAGTCGTCAATGCTGGAAACATGTCAAGTGTACTATGTAGCATAAACAGGAGAAATGGGTATACGAGTAAACTGCCATAGCGCGATGGTACCCAGAATCATACGGGCATCATTTGAACAACTTTCACAAACTTCTTCACATCATCGTTGTCCTTGGACTCCTCTAACTGCACCTCCACACCCTCGTTGGCAACAATCCCTTTATGACTGAAATCTCCCAGTTTCAGATCCCCAGTAGCGGATGCCATAATGACATGAAGGGTGTTTGACGCATCGAATGTGGTCCTATAGCTCATGTTCTTGAAGATACTGTACAAAGCGCAGGCAAATGTAAGGATGGTAATGATAGTGCTGGGAACGATAGCGAGAAGATATGTCGCCGACCGCCAGCTTGAAGTCCAACCTATCGTCGATATGTATACTGTCCCATTGACTGTGGACTGGAGGTTGGCTGGGATACCACTGGAGTAGCTACCCTCAGCCATGAACCCGGAGCGAAGGAACTGCCAACATTAATTTTAAATTGGACCTAAGGGATCAGAAAACTCACTGTCGCAGAAAACTCAACAACGCCACGCCAATACTCCTCCTAAGAAAGACATAACTTAATATGGACAAAGATCTTGCAACATGAAACTCACCAGCTCATTGTAAACCTGTGTCTGATTTCCAAGACTATCGCTTATAGATGTGGTAGTTGTTGAAGAATAGATGGAGTACAGAGTATCTCCGATCGTGCTGCTCATAAGCCCTTGTGAGCTGATCGACTGAAACTTGGCAACTCCAGCGATGAATGACAGTAGCAGAATATTCTCTGGTCCGAAAGGGGTGGGTGAAATATACTCGGAAGAAATTAGATCATTTGAATAATTAGCGCGAACGGTGGTAAACCACGGGGTCACTTCGCACACACTTGCGTTAAGGAACCGATACTTGTTAAATCCTTGGGAAAGAATCGCTATAGGAACAAAATTGGTCAACAACTACAAATACATATTTTAATGGCTCACTGAAGCTTGTGTAAGTTTGACTCAAATTCGCAGAAGTTTGACTCATAGCGGTAGGCCCTGGGGCACACAACGGAAGGAAGAAAGCCACTCGACGAGGCCATATCTCCACTTGCATTCAGCATAGTCACATATTCCTGCTTTACGGACGTATCTAAGAGCTGATAGTAAGTTTGAGGCAGGATATACGCGGTCGGAACTCACTAGCACCGCAATTTCCAACTATACTCCACAGGTCAAGACCAGCAATGGAGTCGTTATCAGCCGCTGCGTTGACATAGACAACTGTAGAGTTCATGTTCAAAGCATACTGCGTGTTATTCGAGATGGGCCAGCAGCTGACATTGGCCGTTAGGCCTTGCTGTAACATGGAATAGTTCCTGCTGAAGCCCTGAGGAAGAGGCAAGCTGGTACGCTTTCCTGGCGTCGGTCTTGTGTTGACTGTGACATTTCCACCAGAAAATCCGAGACGAGTACCGTTAGGACCCGGGATTGCATGTGAACCGGAATATTCCTCGATAGCGGGCACAATCCCCTCTAGGTACACAACACGTCATTGCAAAACAGCGACCTGAGAATCGGAACCTACGAGTAGATATATTATATTTTACGCCATTGAAATTAAATGTTCCAGGAAGACCATAAGTTTGCCCTGCCGCAGAAATTCCACTTAGCATTCCGCCGATGTCGAGGACCTCGAAAGCATCGTCCCGGACTTGTGTTATTCATTTTATAAGAAACGGATAAAGCACAGAGAAAGTAAAGACACGCACTGTCAGTGAAACCTTGATTTTCATATTCTTGCAAGAGCTCGGCGGCAAACGCGGTTCCAGTAATGTCCAGTTCGTATCCTTGCATGTTAATTGGCAGTGAGAAGGGGGTTGGTGTCAGGAGAGTTGTCCACCTATATCCGCACTTAAATTAGACAACACTGCAATAAGAAGATGCTCTGAGTAGCGAGTTACCCAGCTGTCAAGAGTCTCAGCACACCAAAGACAAACAGCGTCAGGGTGGTCAGTTGGATGTACTCAGGTCTCAAAATGGCCGTGCCCTTCGACAAGGCGACACCGGCGCTTAAGTGAACGAGAGAGATGGGTCGCGACATCCGGTGTCTCAATGCTTCCTTCACTGAAATCGTAAAAAGACTAGGGAAATGTTCACCTCTATGTGAGTGGTATGCGATGGAGAGCAAAAGGGTATACAGACGTAGATGTAGTCACTGAAAGCACAGTTGCTATCAATGTGACTACCATTGTCAACTCTTCGGGGTGATTCTTCCATAATATGCTGACTCGTTCAGATGGATAGATGGAACCATAATACAGAATCGCGCCAAGAAACCCGTACGCAAATGCCAGGATAATAACCTGGATACTGATGATAGTGGTGTGGCGTAGAAAGTGCGCGAACGAACGAGACATCGTAGAAGCAGAGTGGGTAGTGCGGACTCGATCCTGGTACTCTGATATAAATATGATCTATTTGACGGAGTACTAACCTTCAAAGTTTCTCAGAGGTCCCTTGCATCGCGAGATGAAGTTCGTTTGTAGAAACATTGTAGCGGCATCTCGTAACAACTCCATATGTGATGGGTGCGCGAGACACGATGATAAACCTCGTGACTCAGAACGATCGATTAGTTACTCGGTTCCTTCGAGCTTCTTCGAACCCTGCAGAAAACCGGCATTAGTGATTCACATTGCACAACAAAAAGACCCTATACACACAACTCTAACTTAATTAGGGCGCATGAGGGCAAGTTTAGATTTGCAACACCTGCCAATAGCCGCCTTAAACTTTAACTTTCCGGGACTTCCTTTCTTCTACAGCATGTACGCGCCAATTGCCAGTGTTGCCGATTAACCGGCGCTAGGTTTGTCGTATCTCAAATCATAGGTTACGAATTCAAAGGCGGCGCTCGGATGCTACTGATTAACGCGCAAAACAGGTGGTAAACAGCCTCTTCGATTCTGCAAGGAAGTCTGATCAGTTCGTTGCTTCTGAATTCTAGTGCCCCACACAGCTGGAACCATTTCGCTTGCTCGCTTCTCATGTTTATTGGCCAGAAAATGACATACCTGGACACCATCAAACCTCTGAATGAATTTATTTCGGTGCCGGGCAGAACACTGAGTGGTCGTGACCAAGTACCTCTGAAGTTTCCAGTCGCTGGGAACAGACATGCCAGTAGTCGCGTGTGAGGTGCTGATGTCCCTTCTACTGATGTTATCTTCCTAACAACGATGAACCTCCGCGTATTAATACTTGTTGCTGAGTTCTAAGATCAATCCTATCGCAGGTGATTAATGGTTCTTGGACCTATTGTATCAACTTACTGCATATATCGACTTCAAAAATGACTGTAGTAATTTGACTCACTGAAATAAGGAAATACTGGTACATGTGCGTTGATATACCTCACAAATTGACAAGGATCCAAGAAAACCAAATACCATGCTAGCTTACATCACTACTCTGGTGCTGAACATCCTAGGGTGCGCAAATTACTCGTCTGAACATGTGTTTAGGGAGGAACACGTGCATCTCATAAATAGCGTCTGCTCTGAGTATATCATCGGTATTTTCAGAGTCTACTTTTGAGCTTTGTCTTCTGCTGAGCCGCAGCTTGTCCGCGTTGTAACATGGGTCGGATATAGGGCTACGTCGGCTGAGTAAATGATAACCAAATGACGAACAAAGGCTTACAACATAAGCAGGAGTAACTTCATCCTTGTTCATCGGTTCCATCTGCACTCTTTGCCAGAGTGCCTCGTAAACGCGCCCATCAAAGACTCCCAGTGCGCTATCGAATGTAGTCAATATCAATCGTACAAATACCGTTTGAACTTTGCAAGTACCTGTCTAGAGACCAGTCCGAGAAGCCAAAAGCATCAGTTAGACCAATAACGTTGGGCAACACTTCAATACAAAGGGCTTTGATAGCTAAGCGGAGATCCTGCGTAGGATCGCCAGCGCCCGTATGGCGAATCAAGCCAATTGAAAGAAGATCCACGAGAGCGCTCTCAGCACTCGTTAGTAAGTACTGTTAAAACGATGCAATCAGAACATTTGCAGCGACGAAGATAGCAACTAACCAGCCTATAAAGGTAGCCCACGACCTTCGCATCCTCCGAAGGTAAAACGGCGAGATTGTTGATCATCTCACCGACCTGCGCAGCGACAAAAGCCTCTGTTACGGCTTTGGCCAAGCGTTGATTGATGCTCGCATCGACGTCTGCACTCGCTGGCGTTTGCGTGAAGTTCTTTACCATTAGAGCAGCACGCCACTCTAGAAGAAGGACAACGCTGCGAACATCCTGCCAAGTCGATGCGGTGACTTGTGGAGGGGCCTCGCTGGTTGTGGACAAGAGACGCAGATAAGCCGAAGGAAGGGGAAGCTTAGCAACAGCCAAGGTCGACGAAAGTACAGCTTTGCATGACTTTGTAGCAGCGCGTACTACTTGTCCGTCCAAGACAAAGTTGTCCCCTTCGAACCTGGGTACTTCTTCAATGTCAGTTAACGCTCAGAAGGTAAGACGCACGTTGCGGAGGGGAGGTATTCCATGTACAATCGCCCTAGCCCAGCAAATGCGCTGTACCCATGTCCGCCCATAGAACGCCGAGCAGTTTCGATATCAATGATTCCATGTGTGGTAACAAAGACTTTTAAGCCACACAAAAGAGCATGCATCTCTGGAAGAAGGGAGGTGTCGCGATTTGCAAGCCGCTGTTGCATCTCATTCAACGCTTTCACCTGATCATCTCGGAGGTGAGTACTTGGACTGACGGACGAAGAAGTAGAACAAACCGTATACCTCCCGAGTTCAACGAACACGAATGCCCTGGAGAGGATGGGCAACAAACGGTAGTATGTTGAAGGGTATGTCAAGACTTGACGTTCGAGTCCCTCGGCATTTGGTTCGCCTTGCCTCCGGACAGTCGTGTAGCGAATAGCAACTGTTGCAGCTGCGCAAGGATTAGCATTAGGATTACATTGGATGCTTAGAGTTCTACCTTTGGCTATGGTCCATCCGGCCGTTGGTATCATGCTAGAATTAATGTGATCAGTCCTGTTGGATAGAAGTGCAAAGAATGAACAGACTTTGCCCTGATATACATCATCTGACGCATCGTGTCAGTAATGTCAATATCAGGACAAATTGAAGAAAATTACGCCTCCGTAGCTGAGTTTTGCGTGAGGAGGTTGGATATAACTACCCTCCGCCGTCACCTCAGCAAACTTTGAGAACATGTTCGTCCTGGGTATTCGTACGTGATCAAATCTCGCGAATCCTTGATCCTGCGCAGCCATGCCTGTGGTAAATCCATCAGATAAGGCATTATTTGCAATGGCTTGAGATTTCACTTACCTCCCGAAGCTTTTGGACCAATGTCACCGACAGTGATTCCTTGGAGGGGTTTGTGGTCCTCTGTAAAAGCATTCATTGTCGCCATAAATAGAGTAAAACACAGGCAAACCTAATGACCGCAGTTGCACGAAGAACAGGTGAGGACCCATATCCTTTCCATCCGGCAAGATCAACTTTGCTTGGACGGCACCATGAGTCGCGGACTTTCCCAGAGCACCGATCCACCACTTAGTGCTGGTAAGGCTGGGAGAATTTATTTCAAACTCTTGAGTTTCCGGGATATATGTCGAAGTAGTTTCTAGGCGAGCTACATTTGTACCGTGACCGAGTTCGGTTTGCAAATAACACCTGAAGCTACTGAGTATAGTTCGGGAAGGAATAACTTGGAGCCAACATACCCTTGAATACCCTTCTCATATACCAAGTCCCAGTAGTTATCCATGAGTGCGGGGGATCCTTGACCGAGGAAGACGGGCTGGAATGCAGCATCATGCAGTGTGATCGACATCACTTCCGATAGAAGTGACGAGGCTGTACTATATTCTGCCTGAGACCAACTATGCATCCGACGTAACTCATCCAGCCTATTTATGATGGCGGCAGCTCTAATGTATTGATCTGTCCGCCCTAGAAAGTCCCTGGGAGAATAAGTCGTATGAAAGACCATATAGCCATCACTTACCTGTGTTGTTTGTCAAATAATGGTTCTTGCACGAGAATCCTTTCCAGGCGTTCACGCAAATCCCAGACTTTCTGTCCACCTGAGCGAAGTTAGGACGCTACAGGAACTAGAACGTCTCAGACTGTTCACCATATAGATAGTTTCTGACATTCTGGACGCTAATTGAGGTTCGTGAACGTGCTGCCTTCATATCAGCAGCTGTCTGTTGGTTTACATCCACTTTTGCTGTAGGCATCATTGTCTTTGTGGTGTCGATTCCAAGTGAGAATGGCCAGAAGATACGAGGACTCGGCGTGATTTTCGGTTTACCGGTGGCCGAGGTTTAAATTTAGGCCTGTGGCTCCGACGGATCGACGTGGTACATACGTAATTCAACAATTGGACCTATTCCAGATCCGAACTCGACGTGGACAAAGCTCGAGGGTCGGGGAGTTGCGGGCACACATATATATCAGGCTTAAGCTTGAAATTTGAAGCACGAAACATTGCGGTGTGAGTGACATATGTCGGAAATTTGCGAAAGCGGTTGCAATGGTCCCCTATTTAAGTAATACGTGCAATTCTTGCGCGTGACACCAGTCGAAAACCTCTTTGCTGAAGAATCAAATTTGCACCTCGACGAAACTTGCACCTGGCTTGCAGCGACTCGAGAGCAGTCGGACGTTGACGCTAATCTCTTGACCTACTCTATGCTTTATTCCAATGACTCCAACTCTTTGACATCTGCAACGTACCATGCACGCAGACTCGGATGCAGGACAGGATAGACGACAATGATAAATATACTGCGTATTAATGCACAAAAGAAATATCCTAAATTCACCTCTACAAGACGAGCACTTGTATTGCTATATTCTAATTGTAGTATACAGAAACTCGCGTAACCTCCATAGCCTATTTGAGAAGAGTCCGTGTGCTTCGTATACTTTGTCAATTCCAGTTGCTGATGGCAGAAGTGAATATTGTTCGGCCAAAACCGACTTGGTGCTTGCCGCTATCGAACACAATGTAAAAGCGCTGGAAGAATACGTAGCCGTTAATAAAGTCAAGCCCTGCGCCAGTGGGTGTTCCAAGGTCTTTAACGACGAGATATATATCATCAACACTGCCCCCAATCCTTTCATTGAGAGAACGAGGCCAGATTTGCGCATCAGGGATGAGTGTGAAGAGAACCTGTGCAAATGGTTAACAAGGGATGTGAGGGCCGACAGAATTGACTCACACGGTCCATATAGAAATTCAAGGCACGTAGTCGTCCGAACTGTTCAAGGGAAATCTGGATAAGACCATTCGCCGGATTGACAGTACCGCCGGTTAAATCCTTGTACCTCTCATAGGCATCTATCGAACGCTGATGAGACCATTATCACTCGCTGCACTCTAAATACACACCTGAGGCAAGGTAAAGAAAGGTGGTACCACAATCCAGGATACCAGCGGTGTTGACCAAGATAGGTGTATTACCGTAGTCGATACTCTGATCGATACCCCAATAATTCGATGAGGGGGGGGTGGAGGTGATATGACTGGAACAAAAACAATTAATATCAGTCTGGATTGATCCAGAAGCTGAGGTGCCTTACATGTATTTGAGGTTGTAGTTGTATGTGGTAGGGCGGGTTCCACCAAAGGTAAGCTCTCCATGCTTGACTTCATTTGCAGTGATGGGCTGGAAAAAGATACTAACAACGGGCCGCACAATGGTGCCTTGCTCAACCAGGTGGTCAGTGATAGTCGGGATCGTTCGTTCTGGTGAACCTATTACGGCGCGGAGGCCAGACGATCTAGGCCCGATGCCAAGGACACCGTCAACGACGACGTCCAACGAAGTAGAAGCAACACCGATGTCCATCCCGGTGATGATTAATCTCTCAGTTAAAATCATCTTATCTTTCCATATGGTTCCTATAGATACTAATTGTAGATGTTTTCAACATATGATATTGTTGTATGTCATACCTTGGAAGGAGCCATAACGGTAATTGACCGCCACAGGGTCTTTAGTGTCGACGCCGCCGAAGCCGTACCGAGTCCTGGCGCCAACCCATGTGATCGCGGTAGCGCTGTCAACAATCAATTCATCTTCAATGATATGTTAGAAGCCGCATGTTGTCTCAGTGTTGAACTTACATATTACGGCGGGATTGCCAATGGCAGCCTTCACGGTGTAGCCCGAAAATGTGTTTCCCAAATCGGCGGGTGACAAAGGAACAGTAGGATGAGGAGGAATATCAGCATCACGTCGGCCATGCGTGCTGTGTTCTCCAAAGGCCGCCAAGCGGGCTTCATCGTGCCGCAAGAGTTCGGTAACATTGGAGAATGCTAGCTTCCTGGTCATGGGGAGGGTGACGGGGGAATTGGGAACTTCAACGGGCGATCCCGTGACCGAGAAAGCCAGGAGTGCCAACAAGAATACAACGGAGAACATGACTTACTGGAAAGTCATATCATACTCGATTATATATGTGACAGCTCACGCGATGACAATGTTGAGCACCTTAGCCACGTCAGTCTTCCTTGAAAAAGTGATGACGAGATAGTTGCGATGTGAGTCATCGCGAGAGAAAGAATTCGATAAGAGATGGTTTGCTTTTGATCCTGGCATGTTCAATTCCTGAATCTCGGTGTTGTCAGGCGTCAGCGTTGACCCCCAGTGAGAACCGGACCTCACCGTATCGACGGAAAACGGCCAAAAATATTGATGATCCAGGAACGCAAGATTTCCGTAGATTTCCGTAGAGAATGAGACATATATGATATTTTCTAGCGATGCTGTTCGACGGAGATCTCACGATTTCGCACCGATTCTCGCATATGATATTTCCGTCGATAATCGTAGATTCTCAACTGTAGTTGTACCAGGCAATAAAACTACGCAAATCGCACGAAAACGACGCTAATATGCATTACAAGAAAATGGCTGGTTGACACTGCCTGCTGCGGCCTGCTGCCCCCCTGGTCCTCGCCAGCAGTCCACCTGATGTCGACCTCTGCATGCGCCCTGTATGCCGACTAGTATAAGGTGCTGGAAGAGATCTTGCTGATGATGTCGACTGTGTTGCCGTTCCATATATCGTCCTTGACCTGAGAAAAAAATCGTAAACAGCTGCATCAGGAAGAGGGGCGCATTTAGTTGAGTCTGTTACCAGCTTCAGCGCGTCGGTTTCATAAGCCTGCAAGACAGAAATCAACGCTGTGAAACATGTATCACAGGAGTATGTACCAGCTGCTTCTCTTTCGTCAATCCGGACCAGTAAATCCTGAAATTGGCCAACGAGCCATTTGGAGCGACCTGCTTCAACCACCAATGTGCGCAGAGTGACCTAAATCCAAGATTCCAGGTCAAAGGTTGCTACTGTGTTCTAGATCGACACATCACATACCTTCCATTCTTCGATGTACCAGGTCGAAATTTTTTAGCGCCTGCTGACTCAACAGTAGCTGATGCAGGGGGTGCAGGCCTGTCGTTGGATGGCAGCGTGGGTGTGGACAGTGGGGCGGGCACGGCGGATGGAGTCACCACAGGATCGGGGACAGTGGATTCGCGTTTTCGGCCAGCAAGCTTAGCACTGCATGTACCCGAGTCAGTTCCAGTTTGAACAACATTTTGGAAGACTTACAGAGGGTTCTTGATAACAGGGAAGGAGGCCTACATCAGGAAATCATGAGTTTACTTATTCCTTACTTATTTCAAACTTTTCCCACTTATTTCAAATGGACCTACTTTTTTTCTGAAATTTGACAACTGCTTCAAAATTGAGTATTCCAATATGTTTGTTGGGCCTGAGAGACAAGTTTCATTGCATAAGACCAACAATTAGTGACTAGTATGAAGCTCGAGTGACACATTAATGCTGATGATTTTATTTCTCAAATATTCTCTTGAGGTACTATTTTGCAAATTAAGAGTCCAATAATTTTATAGCACACATTTATAATGATGGCTAACAGATCCTGATAGTTCAGTTGGGACCAGGTGGTAATTTAAGAGAAATAAGTAGATCCATTTGGAATAAGTGGGAAAAGTTTGAAATAAGTAAGGAATAGGTAAACTCATGATTTCCTGATGTACAATATTATCAGTATGTGTGAACATAATACAAGCCGAGTTGGTGACTTACCATGGTTGCAAATGTTTCTTCTATGGGCATCTCTGTGTCCTCAGCAATACAAGTGCTCGTGTCGACGGTGTCATTGCTATGATTGAGACGGTCTTGAGGGGTTGTATCTGCTGTGTTTGCATGAGATGAAGCTTCTGGAGAGTTGCTTGCGTCATGGGTAGCAGTAATCAGTGAAACATGGGGCACAGGAAGAGACACAGGCCCGGGCTGCAGGGAAGGAGTCGACACTTCAATAGATTGTGGTTGTTGTGTATCGTTGGACTGTTGCTCCTGCTCAGACATGTCGACATTGCTTTTCTGAAAATTGAGGATGGAAGTCATAGTAACGTCTTTTGGCGGTGTGTCCTGTTTCACCTCAGACTTGGAGAGGGTACTAATAGACTTGTCACCAGTGATTCGAGACTTCGATGCATCAGACTCAGTGTCATGAATTCCAAATACAAATCATTATTCTTTTCTCAATTTCCCTAAAGCGTCTAAACCCAGCGCTAAGACAAACCCAAATCCTATCGAAATTCCCATATCCACTTCTATAACCGAACTTCCTGATGAAGAGGAAGAGATCTTTTATGATGCTATCGGATAAGATAAGATAAGATAAGATAGTATCACGTGATCTTAGAACCTTCTAGAATATGATGTCATAACAATGTCACAACTATCACATCGTACGATTCTCGTTTCTATTTTATGATTGGCTAGTAGTTTCAAACTCAGTTTATATCTCAGTTTCAATATGTGTATATAGTTAGCTAGTTTTGCTGTAGTAGTTCTTTAGTTCAAACCTCTTGTATCTACAACTGTAGCAATCCAAGATGTCCTTGCTCCTTTTTCTCTTTGTGATAACCTTAGTTTGAGTCCTAGTCTCTGCCCTTGCGTTAATTCGTTTGTGGGTTGTGACACTCAGGCTCAGCAGACCCAGATACTTTCCGCCGTTTTGACATGTTACGATCATCAAACCCTGTGTTGTGGACCTTCCTTTTTTTCTTGTCCAGGTGTGTAGCTGTCCATGAGGGATACCACTCTGTCGCAATTGCATGTACCTTCCATCTGTTTTTGCATAAGGCAAGAATAGGGTGCAAACATGCCATCTCCTCCGTAACTTTGTCAAGGATCTTGTTCCCGGCCTTGCCCCAGGTATCGGGAGCTCGGTTCTCTTGCTTTAAGGCAGCCTGTTAAGACCGTACTCAAGGGGTGAAAGATCTGAAGGGCTTTGGCCTCAGTTTGTGCACTGTGCCCCTTGTCCAAGTAATGCCCCTTATTTCAGAGAGGAGATATATGTCCGAAGATCCGGAAGGAGTTGCGTGGCGGATCCGCACATCCGAAGATATCAGATATGGTATGTCCAAAGGTTATCTGGAGCGTAGGGATGGAAAGAGGATTAAGGCTAGCTTCAGAATGGATTCCTAACTAGAAACTGACAGAGGTAGACTATCCGAAGATAGAGTCGGAGATATATGTAGACTATAGGAATCAATCCTAAGTCTCGGAAGATGACTTTGAGTGGAAAGTGACTCAAGTCCGGAGGAAGTGGAATGAGCAGAATCTAAGATGATATTCAAACTAAGGTTCTACAGAGATCTACAAGTGGTTTATATATGGTAAGTATCTAAGACGGATAATCAACAAGTCCAGGACCGAGGGCTATGTATGAAGTATAACGGAAGTCTATTAGTTAATGTGCAGCGGATCAGTAAGCACGAATTGGAAATGAAACACAGGTAACGGATCAGTGACACAGGAAGTAATTATACACAGCTGGAGTACCGGAAACAGGATGAGTGACGAAAGGAGATAGATGCAGTTATATACAAGGGAGATAGAGTGCGAGAAGCGAGCACATTCGGATGAGCGATCCAGACAGGATCTGTGGACCGGACAGAAATAGAATCGATTGGATCTGATCGGATATGGTTGGATCTGGGATCAGAAGTATGGTATATGACACAGCCCAGCAGCTTTGCAAACTCTTTGTAATGCGAGTTATCTCGGACTTTTCAACCGGCTCGCCATCTGCATTCTTGAGGAAAGGAAAGGTTCTGTGTTCAGTGTACTGCGCATCAGGTGACTTCTTCCATTTTTCATACAAGCTAGGCGTCCAAAATCTCGTATCTGGATAGGCACTCTGGTGAAGGGGTTCAAAACGCTTTCACTCGTGAACTGAGGGTTTGTAGACAGCGCATTTGAAACCAGGTGGAATTCTGGAGAACTTAGCAATGTCTGAGTCACCGACATCAAGGGAAATTGAGGTTGCAAGTATTTTGAAGGTGTTCCTGTAGCAGTATCAGGTACAGTGATAGATACATGTGAAAAACAAACTTGTATGCATCTTCAGATGCTAATAATACATTGTTCTGCTGTTTGAGAGTCTTTTTTTGCTCACTAGAGCTTGAATCTGTTGATGCATGCGCATATATGCAGCCTTATGTGTTGATTCAGCCAGTACTTATATTGAATATGTTACCATATGCTCACTGTTCCATCATCATATGATGAACAACATCCAGAGCTAGTACTAGCCAGTTTTGACGGTCCATCTAAGAATGGTGACAGTGAATCTGCCCTTCCATTGTGAGTGCACCGGGGATCTGGCAAGTAAGGAGTATCATTCAGTCCAAGCTGATTTGAAAATAGAGGCTTATGATGCTGCATTTGTGGAGTTTCTGGGAGCATAAACAATTCAGTAGACATAAAAGCCATAAAGGTCTAAAGGAAAGAGGTGAATGTCGTAGCTGCTGAAGTGTTTGTGTTTGATATCATTGACATTGTCAATATCTTATCACATGCTCACAAAAACATACAGCGATTTCAATTCAAGTGCTAATCTATTCATCTGGTACATCATCTTCGACTTCGACACCAGTGAGTGTAATATTAAGCCCCGCTTTCTCTACCATGAAAAATCTGTCTTCGGTGATACCAGAAGGTAGAGTGGGGCGATGTGGAATCATAGCAACAACCGCTGTGATTGTTTTAACATTAATAATTTGTAGGTCATTGTCACCTTCATGAGTGCACGACCATACAGTTCCATGGGAGAAGTCGAGGAGCTGTGCATCTGGTAGTGAGTAAATGGAAATAAGGGCAACATTTTCCCATTGGAGATTATGTCGCTCGTCCATGTTGTATAATTCATCATCCACATCTTCTGGCTCATTGTCCTCTACTGCAAGTTGCATGAAGTACTGAACTTCCCCGAAATGGTCAATACCATCAACATGGAACTAATACTGAATTGTCAGATAGTTGACATCAGTGGTGAAAATAAGTACCTTGACATTACAAGACATGCAGACATTCTCTGCAGCAGATTCTTTTTCTCTCCAAGCAGAACGGGCAATTTGGCCATTGGGAAGTCGAAGACATGACCACCATCTGAATTTTGGTGCGGGACAATGAAGGAAATCTGAAATAATAGCAGTGTGACAGACAAACTCAGGCTGGGCTTGAAAAGGTAGTTTTTGCATGGTGTCTCATACTTGGACTTTCCTTACCTTAGGTTCGCACTTTTGATGATTACATAAGCACCTTACCTTTCACTCTTTGCACCACCAAGGATTCTACTTAGTTCCAGTACTGTTAGCTCCTCTTTTGATTGAGTTCCTGGGCAGCTTACCATAGCTCCTCACTCATTTGAGTTCTTGTGCAGCTTTTCTCTTTGTAGCTTTTCTAGTTTGGCAGCTTTCATAGCTCACTAGTTAGCTCCTGGATACCTAGTTTTCTTAAGTGAACACTACCACTGTCTTTGACTGTTTCCTCTCTCCTTCCCTTGAGTTTTGGCTAGTCAGAAGCCCTTTGGGCTGAACATACTGCTCCCTGCTTCTTATACCTGTCCCCCCAGGCAGGATTGTTTCTCTACAGCGGCCTCAAGACCACGAGCTTGCCAGGGCTTTTAGCCCAACCATGAAGCAAAATATATCCATCACCGACATTGAACAAGCCATGTGGGTGCAGATTGTCATTGGTGTCAAACTGCGGGAGGGTGGCCTTGAGAGCATTTACCTGACAGCGAAGAACACAGATCTCAGTGAAGTTGGCCATAGCATTGGATGGTTGGTGCAAATCAAACTCGATGTCCCCGATTGTCCGCTCAAGAGGCCATTGGGATGAGCAACTGGGAGCACCAACACGGGTTGCTTCTGGTGTGATATGATTTGAGAGATGGACACATGGACAGATAAAATGAATGTGGTCGATACAACGCTGGAAATACATTTCCTCCAATTCCTGCTCCCATTCGGCAAAGGAAACACATGCATCAACGACTTCTGCAGGTGTAATACAGTATTGGCTCATGATGCAGAGTCCACGTACAAACTTGCACTAGTGTCGAAAGTATTTGTCAGGGAGGACACCATAAAGCAAACCAGGGCCAATACCAAAGAGCCAAGTGATAAACTCATGTGATTTGTAGAAGGAATTGATTTTTTCAACAGGATTTCAAGGGAGAACATCGAAGGAGCCAGGGAGATGTGGGTGGGTAGCAGCAACCAATTTTCCATGAGCCTCCCATACATTGCCAACGAGCACTGCCCAATCCCAGTCTTCAATGGAATCAGTAACAGGATGATAGTCTGCAACACCCCACCAAAGATCTGTATACAGCAATGCCATGTTGGCACCTGAGAAATGCATGATCTCAGAGGAGAAGCACTCAGGTATGCCCAAAATGTGATCCAGTTTGAGTCCAAGGAGGATGCTGGGACCAACGATACCTGTATCTAGACAGTTTCTTTCATATTGGGCTTGAGTACATGACGCCATAATGATGTGAAGATTCTCAACATAGTGTGTGGAGGTGCCTTGGGGAAGATCAGCAATGTCGATGTCATCATGTGTGCAACCTGTGACGGTGTAATTGTTCGGCTTCAGTAGCACAGGGTAGTATTGAGAGGCATGTGGCTTGCATCGTCCTTTCAAACCACAGCATGTATGGCAACCACTCTTTCCTATGTGCCCAACAAGGCTGCTCATGCAGAGAAGTCCAGGGCCATCGGCAAGTGCAAGAAAAAGAAAGGGATGGGATATGAAGATGACATCACTCCAGGCATCCCAAATACGCAGACCTGCTTTCTAAATTGAAGCAAGATGATGAAAGCCTGGATACAAGAATGATTAAATGTATTTGGGCTTATTGGGACCAGGAATGATGCCACCAGGAAGTACGTGCTTTTTCTTGTAACGGCACTCCAGAGAATGGTCGATGATGATCCAAATATAAATCCAGCAGTCAGACATCTTGCTTTCGTAGAGTTGTGCGCCATCAATAGAGATCATTAGAACCATATCTCCTGGTTTGATTCTCCCCACTCTGACCGCATCAAGATAAGTGCTCCCAGTGAGAATATCATCATATGCATCAATGAAGCCATCGTTCTGATGGATTTCATCAAATATTTGTTGCGTCTGTTCATTCCTGTATCTCATGCTTTTGCACTTCCTTGTTCATGCCAGAGTGCCTGTAGCTGTGGACCAATCAGAATGGTCTGGAAAACAGCACGGGGAACTTTTGTATGACCATGACTCCATTGAAGCTGTTTCTGGTCATAATGTGGCTCCCCACATATTGGACAGGCATCAAGGTCAGCCCACAGGCCAACAAAGGCTCCACAGGAATTAATACATCTGTGGTCAATTATGGACTTGATACTGGTGAGGTCTGCAATCATTTTCTTGACGCGGTGAAGGCTTGGGACTTCTGAATCAGGGTAACGTTTCTTTACAGCAGCTTGTATGTTCAAGTATGCCACTTCAGATGAATGCTGCAGGGCTAAAAACATCGAGATGGCAAGTTCATCACATGGATTGTCAATGCAACATGGTGTTTGCGGTGGATTTTGTAGCCACTCCAGATCCTCTCCAGTCAGCCCTACTTCGTCATCAAGAGACGCTTGTTGGAGAGCACAGATGAACCCCATGTCACACTGAAGGTGCGGAAGTCAAGGGGACTGCAGAAGCTGATTGAAGTCAAGGGCTTTCAGAGGGTTTTGCCATAGTGGAGTGGGAGGTTCTGGGGGAAACGGATGGTCTTCACCTCGAGGCAGCCCATCTGGGGGCAGGTGAGGTTTATCTGGGGGTGGGTAAGGTTCATTGTCTGGGGGCAGGTGAGGCACATCTGGGGGTGGGTGTCATATACCATACTTCTGATCTCAGATCTGATTGATTCTATTTCCGTCTGTTCCACAGATCCTGTCCGGATCACCCATCCGAATGTGACCACTTCTTGCACTCTAACTCCCTTGTGTATATCTGTGTCTATCTCCTTTCATCATTCCTCCTGTTTCCAGTATTCCGGCTGTGTATACTTCCATCCTGTGTCACTGATCCGTTACCTGTGTTTCATTTCCAATTCGTGCTTACTGATCTGCTGCACATTAACTAATAGACTTCTGTTACACTTCATACATAGCCCTCGGTCCTGGACTTGTTGATTATCTGTATTCGATACTTACAGTATATAAACCACTTGTAGATCCTGTAGAACCTTAGTTCAAATATCATCTTAGATTCTGCTCATTCTGTTTCCTCTGGACTTGAGTCACTCTCCACTCTAAGTCATCTTCTGAGACTTGGGATTGATTCCTTTAGTCTATATCTCCGACTCTATCTTCGGATAGTCCACCTCTGTCAGTTTCTAGTTAGGAACCTGTTCCGAAGCTAGCCTTAATCCTCATTCCATCCCTACACTCTGGATAACCTTCAAACGTACCATATCCAATACCTTCAAATGTCCGGATCTGTCATGCAACTCCTTCTGGATCTTCGGACATGTACCTCCTCTCTGAAATAAGGGGCATTACTCGGGAAAGGGGCACAGTGCACGAACTGAGGCCAAAGCCCTTCGGATCTTTCACCCTTTGAGTACGGTCTTAACAGTGGGTAAGGTTCATTGTTCAGGGGCATAGTACGAGGCACATCTGGAGGCACCTGGTCCAGAGGCATATTGAGATTGGAGTCATCAGGTGGAAAATCTTCGAAATCCACCTGCAAAATAAGATCACTATGTAGCTCTAGCATTAGACAATCAAAATTAAATATACCTCTGCATCATCATGCATACATTTTCAAGGTGGCTTGGGGTGATCCAAATCATCAGAGTCATTATTTAGTTGGTTTTATGAAGATGGGCCGGTTGGCAGAGCTACCAATGCTCGAAACCTGTCTGAAAGACATGCTGCTCATATGGCATTTTTCTCATCCTCAGTGGGCACCTTTTGCAGGTGCTGGTACCATGCAGATCGAGATTGTAGCTGTCTCCGTAGTCCATGGCAATAGAGCTGGCAGACACACCAGTACTCAGCACATATTACAGTGAACTATCTCCGTATTATACGAGTGAGCGGACATGCATAATATCCCGTATGATACGGGCCAGCGGACCATGGGCCCATGGTAGAAATATCCTCGTTGATGACGGATGGGCCGGGAGGAATATTATTCCCGATGACGGCGGGTGGGCCCATGCAAGGAATATGTAGAGTAGATGAGTGGGCCGATGTATATGAATATCCGGTAGATGGATGGGCTGAGGTAGTTAGATATTATGTAGATGGGTGTACCAAGGTAGATGTGTATCAGGTAGACAGGTATGTGAAGGGTACTTGTTATCACATACACGGGTGGGCCCAGACACATATTAGACGGTTGGGCCAAGAGTGTTATATAAAATATTGTATTAGACGGGTGGGCCGAGGGTGGTATAAAATATAGACGGGTGGGCCCATGTGTATGATAATTGTAGACATGGCGGAGCTGAGGTAGTTGTATATCATCTGACTGGACCTTCAGACCTCTGCAGCTAGCTTGCTAACCCTATGCATATCCTAGCCCACCCTGAGCACAGCTCACCCACCACTATGTCCGGACTTTCCCTCCTCTGACATCTGAGACTTCCGATCCTCATCAATGTCCTAAATACTTCCCCTTGGATCCATGGAGCTTCACTTCTCTGGTCCTCCACTCCTCCCTTTCCAGACCTCCTATCTCCGGACCTCCTATCTCCGGACCTCCGGACCTGTCCTACCCCACCCTTGACATCCTGTGGATCATCTTTCCCCCTGGAGCTTCCCTCCTATCTTGCCCTGGACTTTGTCTGGCAGTCCATCCTCCATTCCATTCTACTTGGGACTTAACCCAGTAGTCTTACCTGTATTTCCTGTCCTCCAGAAATAGTTCCTGCGTGGTTGCCATGATCCTCCAGTAGTCCGTCGGCGCACTATTGAGCAGTCTAGCCCTAGAGTTCCTCCAGAGTTCCCCTCTGGACTTCACTGGAACTCCCCCTCAGACTTCATGCAAAATTAGGGGCACAGACTTGTATAAGGGGCACAGCGCACGAGCGGAGGCCAAGCCCTTATGATTTAGTTATGACACTCCAGTGAGACCCCATGCAAAGCTGGAACATCTGAGTAGCCTCTGGTTTTGCATGGCCGTAACAGATTCGAGACAAAAAAGATATCTACCAAAAATGTGTGAATCAAATCTTTTGATTGCCTGACATGTGTCTGAGTCCTGAGTGCTGAATCCCAAGTGCCGAACCCCGAAATTGTGGACTACTGGGGTTGGCACTCAGGATTTGGCACTTGGGACTCAGAAAAATGTGAGGCAATAAAAAGCTGAAACTCAAAACTCAAAACTTGAAACTTGCAAAAATGTATATCATGTAAAATGCCTATTTCCTCACACAGTTCACCGAGTGTCAAGTACCAAGACCCAGGACCCAAATCATGAATCCTTGGCAATGTAACAAGTGCCAAGTGCCGGAACCCGAACCCAGAACCTCGAAACTTAAAACTTGGAACTTGGAACTCCCAAAAATGTGTATCATGTAAAATGTCTATTTCCTTACACAGTTCACCGAGTGTCAAGTACCAAGACCCGGGACCCAAATCCTGAATTCCTGGCTATATAACAAGTGCCGAGTGCCGGCACCTGAGCCCCGAACCCCGAAACTTCACACTTCAAACTTCAAAATTGAAACTTGCAAAAATCTGTATCATGTAAAATTTCTATTTCCTTGCAAAGTTCACCGAGTGTCAAGTACCAAGACCCGGGACCCGAATCCCGAATTCCTGGCAGTGTAACAAGTGCCAAGTGCTGGAACTTGACCCCCGAATCCCGAAACTTCACACTTCAAACTTCAAAATTGAAACTTGCAAAAATCTGTATCATGTAAAATTTCTATTTCCTTACACAGTTCACTGAGTGTCAAGTACCAAGACCTGGGACCCGAATCCCGAATTCCTGGCAGTGTAACAAGTGCCGAGTGCTGGAACCCGACCCCCAAACTCCGAAACTTCAAACTTCAAACTTCAAACTTCAAAATTGAAACTTGCAAAAAGCTGTATCATGTAAATTTTCTATTTCCTTGCACAGTTCACCGAGTGTCAAGTACCAAGACCCGGGACCCGAATCCAGAATTCCTGGCAGTGTAACAAGTGCCGAGTGCCGGAACCTGACCCCCGAACCCCGAAACTTCACACTTCAAACTTCAAAATTGAAACTTGCAAAAATCTGTATCATGTAAATTTCTATTTCCTTCACAGTTCACCGAGTGTCAAGTACCAAGACCCGGGACCCGAATCCCGAATTCCTGGCAGTGTAACAAGTGCCGAGTGCCGGAACCTGACCCCCGAACCCCGAAACTTCACACTTCAAACTTCATCAAAATTGAAACTTGCAAAATCTGTATCATGTAAATTTTCTATTTCCTTACACAGTTCACCGAGTGTCAAGTACCAAGACCCGGGACCGAATCCCGAATTCCTGGCAGTGTAACAAGTGCCGAGTGCCGGAACCTGACCCCCGAACCCCGAAACTTCACACTTCAAACTTCAAAATTGAAACTTGCAAAAATCTGTATCATGTAAAATTTCTATTTCCTTACACAGTTCACCGAGTGTCAAGTACCAAGACCCGGGACCCGAATCCCGAATTCCTGGCAGTGTAACAAGTGCCGAGTGCCGGAACCTGACCCCCGAACCCCGAAACTTCACACTTCAAACTTCAAAATTGAAACTTGCAAAAATCTGTATCATGTAAAATTGCTATTTCCTTACACAGTTCACCGAGTGTCAAGTACCAAGACCCGGGACCCGAATCCCGAATTCCTGGCAGTGTAACAAGTGCCGAGTGCCGGAACCTGACCCCCGAACCCCGAAACTTCACACTTCAAACTTCAAAATCAAAATTGAAACTTGCAAAAATCTGTATCATTTAAATTTTCTATTTCCTTGCACAGTTCACCGAGTGTCAAGTACCAAGACCCGGGACCCGAATCCGAATTCCTGGCAGTGTAACAAGTGCCAAGTGCCGGAACCACCCCGAACCCGAAACTTCACACTTCAAACTTCAAATTCAAAATTGAAACTTGCAAAATCTGTATCATGTAAATTTTCTATTTCCTTGCACAGTTCACCGATGTCAAGTACCAAGACCCGGGACCGAATCCCAAATTCCTGGCAGTGTAACAAGTGCCAAGTGCCGGAACCTGACCCCCGAACCCCGAAACTTCACACTTCAAACTTCAAAATTGAAACTTGCAAAAATCTGTATCATGTAAATTTTCTATTTCCTTGCACAGTTCACCGAGTGTCAAGTACCAAGACCGGGACCGATTCCCGAATTCCTGGCAGTGTAACAAGTGCCGAGTGCCGGAACCTGACCCCCGAACCCCGAAACTTCACACTTCAAACTTCAAAATTGAAACTTGCAAAAATCTGTATCATGTAAAATTGCTATTTCCTTACACAGTTCACTGAGTGTCAAGTACCAAGACCCGGGACCCAAATCCCGAATTCCTGGCAGTGTAACAAGTGCCGAGTGCTGGAACACAACCCCCGAACTCCGAAACTTACAACTTGAAACTTGAAACTCGCAAAGATGTCTAAGATGTAAATTTTCTATTTCCTTATACAGTTCACCGAGTGTCAAGTACCAAGAACTGAGACCCGAATCCTGAATTTCTGGCAATGTAACAAGTGCCAGTGCCAGACCTCGAACCCCAAAACTTGAAACTTGAAACTCGCACAAATCTGTATCATGTAAAATTTCTATTTCCTTATACAGTTCACCGAGTGTCAAGTACCAAAACCTGGAACCCAAATCCTGAATTCCTGGCAATGTAACAAGTGCCTCGTGCCGGAACCCGAACCCTAAACCCTGAACCCCAAAATTGAAACTTGAAACTTGAAACTTGAAACTGTATGCCAGGGTTTTGGGTCCCGGGTCTCGGTAGTTCACACTTTGTGAGTTTCAAGTTTTGGGTTTCAAGTTTTGGCACTCAGCACTCAGGACTTGGCACTCAGTGATTCAATAATTTGCTTCTGGCAGAGGTAACATTCATTGAAAAAAATTGTATATACATCTATCACTATGCAATTATGTCCACCTCCTCACAAGACCCTTTAACCTTCACCTCAACATCCAGTTCAATCTCGACCATCTTATCATGGATGCCCTCCTGTTGCTCCTCAATCATTTTTAAAGTTTTTCAATGTCTTATCATTGCATAAATGGCCAGCCCTGCTCAGACATCAACAGTAGTACACTCCCACATGTGTCATATGCAAAGGATCAGTTGTATATAGGCCACAAATCTGATATGTCATGTACAGGGGATATTTCTACTGATAAGAAGCCTACATAATAATCAAGCTTGTGATAAGTGATCTGATGCGTGATTTATCTCTCATATATGTCCCTAATGATGTATTTGAAGTTTTAGAAAGATCCATGAAGGACTGACTGAATGATAAGTAAAATGACATATGTGTGAAAAGTGACAATTGACATCTTTTTACACAAAGTCACATTTATATATGGTACAGTTTAAATATTTCATTCAAAATATGTAAGATACATGTTAGACTACTAAAGGAACCTATACTGCATATTGCCCTGAGGTTGGAGGGTGGTGAAAGGGATGTGGTGTATATCTCAGTTGACCCAGCGTCAAAGTCCTACAACTGCCCAACTGACCATTTTCGATATTTTGGGACTTTGAACTTTCCCACAGTCAATTTCTTATCTATTTCACTTCCTCAGCACTCAATTCTTGTTGGATGGTTTTATAAATTTAGATATATCATAGTGAATGTATTTTAAATCTACTCCAGGTGTCTGATTAATAAACTTTGATGTTTTGAAAGTATGGGCTCCTTATCAGTAGAAATAGTAAGCATTCACACTAGTTCAAAACTCCGGCCTATTTTAAGCTGATCCTTGTCATACAAAGCAAGTATATATGGTATTATAATGATATATGAAGAGGCTGTATTATTTATGCAAGAGTAAGATACTGAAAACATCAAAAGTGTGAGAAATGCGACTTTCTATGTTTTTGTTCTTGGATGTTGAGGTGAAGGTTAAAGGGTCTTGTGAGGAGGTTGGCATAATTGCATAGTAATTGATGTATATACAAATTTTTTCAATGAATGTTACCTCTGCCAGAAGCAAATTATTGAATCACTGAGTGCTGAGTGCCGAAACTCAAAACTGTTATGGCCATGCAAAACCAGAGGCAATTCAGAAGTTCCAGCTTTGCATGGGGTCGTACTGGAGGGTCATACTAATCCATGGGGGCTTGGCCTCAGCTTGTGCACTGTGCCCCTTGCCTGAGTACATGCCCCTAATTTCATATGAAGTCCAAAGAGGAGTTCTTGTGAAGTCCGAGGGAGAACCTTGGAGGAACTCTTGGGCTGGATTGCTCCATAGAGTGCCAATAAACTTCTGGAGAAGTGTAGAAAACTATGCCGCAGGTAGGCGGAGATAGAGGTAAGACTACTGGGACAAGTCCCAAGTAGAATGGGTGAAGGGAAGACCACTGGATGAAGTCTAGGGCAGGATTGGAGCAAGGCTCCAGGGGGAAATATGATCCACAGGAGGTCAAGGATAGGATAGGACAGGACAAGAGGTCCGGAGATAGGAGGTCCAGAGGATGAGGAGTGGAGGAATGCAGAAATGGAGGAGTGGAGGAGTGGAGAAACGGAGGAGCGGAGCTCTGTGGATTTGGGGGGAAGTATTGCCCTACTATGGAGGAGTAGGTCCGGAGATTATGTAAGGAAGGTACAGGCTACTACGGATGAAGTCCAGAGTAGAAACAAACAGAGGAAGACTACCAAAGGTAGAGCTGGAGGTGAACAGAGATAAAGACTGGAGTTCGGACAAAGTTCGGAAAGTATAATATAACAAAGGGTCAAAGGTCCGGCCTAGGGAATACTAATTTTACATGATATACATTTTTGCAAGTTTCTGTCACATACCGTATTTCACACCCCATCTCCACTATGATCTCTGGCCCTGATCTCCATATTTCCGGACCTCCGGACCTCCACAGCTAGCCTGCCAACCCTAAATTTGGGATTTGGGTCTCAGGTCTTGGTACTCAACACTCGGTGAACTGTGTAAGGAAATAGAAATTGTACATGATACAGATGTTTGCGAGTTTTGAAATTTCAAGTTTTGGGTCTCGGGCTTCGGCACTCAGCACTCAGCACTCAGCACTTCATACATTGCCAGGAATTCAGGATTTGGGTCTCAGGTCTTGTTACTTGACAATTGGTGAACTGTGTAAGGAAATAGAAAATTTACATGATATACATTTTGTGAGTTTCAAGTTTTAAATGTGTGGATCAAAAATTCCTTTTATTGTCTCACATTTTTCTGAGTCCCGAGTGCAGAATCATGAGTGCCAAACCTCGAAATTGTGGACTACCAGATGTCAGAGTTCGGGGTTCAGCACTAAAAATGTGTGGGTCAAAGTCTTTTTATTGCCTCACATTGATTCACACATTTTGAGTGCCGAACCCTGAACCCGGCACCTGGCACTCAGGACTCGACACAAAATGTAAAGAATTTAAAACCTATCTGTTGAGTCACCTTGTGCCGGGTGCCAGGTAACAATGTGAAACATATCAATCCATACATCTTAAGTGCCGAACCCCGAACGCCGGCACCTGGGACTCGGGACTCATCACCATGTGAAAAATATTGATCTACATATTTTAAGTGCTGAACCCCAACCCCTGGCACCCGGGACTTAGAACAATGTGAGGCAATACAGAGATATTGATTCACACATATTGAGTGCCGAACCCCAAACTCTGGCACCCGGCACTCGGGACTCGGGCCTTGGGACTCATAACAATGTGAAAGATATCAATGCACATATTTAGACACCAAACCCTGAACTCCGGCACCCGGCAGTCGGGAATCGGGACTCAGGCCTCATAACAATGTGAGAGATATTGATCCACATATTTTAACACCGAACCTCGAACCCCAGCACCTGGGAGTTAGAACAATGTGAGGCAATCCAAAGATATTGATTTACACATGTTGAGTGCCAAACCCCAAACTCCGGCACCCGGCACTCAGGGATCAGGATTCGGGACTCATAACAATGTGAAAGATATCGATCCACATATTTTATGTGCTGAACCCTGAACTCCGGCACCCGGGAGTTAGAACAATGTGAGGCAATACACAGATATTGATTTACACATGTTGAGTGCCGAACCCTGAACTCCGGCACCCGGCACTCGGGACTCGGGCCTTGGAACTTATAACAATGTGAAAGATGTCAATGCACATATTCTATCACCGAACCCCAAACCCCGGCACCCGGGAGTTAGAAATATGTGAGGCAATACAAAGATATTGATTTACACACATGTGGAGTGCCGAACCCCGAACTTCGGCACCCGGCAGTTGGGAATCTGGACTCGGGACTCATAACCATGTGAAAGATATCGATCCACATATTTAACCACCCAACCCCGAACCCCAGCACCCGGGAGTGAGAACAATGTGAGTCAATACAAAGATATTGATGTACACATGTTGAATGCCGAACCCCGAACTCCGGCACCCGACACTCGGGACTCGGGACTTGGTACTCATAACAATGAGACAGATATCATCCACATATTTTAACACCAAACCCCAAACACCGCCACCCGTGAGTTAGAACCATGTGAGGCAATACAAAGTTGAGTCCTGAATTACGATCACTGAGTGCCGGGTTACCATGTGAGGCAATACAAAGATATTGATTTACACATGTTGAGTGCCGAACCCCGCACTCCGGCACCTGGGAGTTAGCACAATGTGAGGCAATACCATGATATTGATTTACACATGTTGAGTGCTGAACCCTGAGTGCCGGAGCTCGGGGTTTGGCAGTCAAAACAATGTGAGGCAATACCATAATATTGATTTACACATGTTGAGTGCCGAACCCCGAGTGCCAGAGCTCGGGGTTCGGCAGTCAAAACAATGTGAAAGACCTCGATCCACATATTTTATGTGCCGAACCCCGAACTCCGGCACTCGGGACTTCCGAGCTCCGGCACCCGGAGTTAGCACAATGTGAGGCAATACCATGATATTGATTTACACAAGTTGAGTGCCGATCCCGAGTGCCGAGTCCCAAGTGCCGGAGTTCGGGGTTCGGCACATAAAATATGTGGATCGAGGTCTTTCACATTGTTTTGACTGCCGAACCCCGAGCTCCGGCACTCGGGGTTCGGCACTCAACATGTGTAAATCAATATTATGGTATTGCCTCACATTGTGCTAACTCCCAGGTGCCGGAGCTCGGAAGTCCCGAGTCCCGAGTGCCAGAGCTCGGGGTTCAGCAGTCAAAACAATGTGAAAGACCTCGATCCACATATTTTATGTGCCGAACCCCGAACTCCGCACTCGGGACTCAGGACTTCCGAGCTCCGGCACCCAGGAGTTAGCACAATGTGAGGCAATACCATAATATTGATTTACACATGTTGAGTGCCGAACCCCGAGCTCCGGCACCCGGCACTCGGGGATCGGCACTCAACTTGTGTAAATCAATATCATGGTATTGCCTCACATTGTGCTAACTCCCGGGTGCCGGAGCTCAGAAGTCCCGAGTCCTGAGTGCCGGAGTTCGGGGTTCAGCACATAAAATATGTGGATCGAGGTCTTTCACATTGTTTTGACTGCCGAACCCCGAGCTCCGGCACTCGGGGTTCGGCACTCAACATGTGTAAATTAATATCATGGTATTGCCTCACATTGTGCTAACTCCCGGGTGCCGGAGCTCGGGGTTCGGCACTCAACATGTGTAAATCAATATCATGGTATTGCCTCACATTGTGCTAACTGCCGGGTGCCGGAGCTCGGGGTTCGCACTCAAAACAATGTGAAAGACCTCAATCCACATATTTTATGTGCCGAACCCGAACTCCGGCACCGGCAATCGGGACTCGGGACTTGGTACTCATAACAATGTGAATGATATCGATCCACATATTTTAACACTGAACCCCAAACCCCGCCACCTGCGAGTTACAACTATGTGAGGCAATACAAAGATATTGATTTACACATGTTGAGTGCCGAACCCCGAGCTCCGGCACCTGGGAGTTAGCACAATGTGAGGCAATACCATGATATTGATTTACACATGTTGAGTGCCGAACCCCGAGTGCCGGAGCTCGGGGTTCGGCAGTCAAAACAATGTAAAGACCTCGATCCACATATTTTATGTGCCGAACCCCGAACTCCGGCACCCGGCACTTGGGACTCGGGACTTGGTACTCATAATGTGAAAGATCTTGAGCAACATATTGTCAGTGCTGAACCCTGAACCCCGGCACCCAGCACTCGGGACTCGGGACTCAGAACAATGTGAGGCAATAGACACCTATTGATCCACACATTCTAAGTGCCGAACTCCGAACTCCGAAATCTGGTAGTCTACTATTTAGGGGTTTGCGGTTCGGTACTCGGGCTTTTGCACTTGAGACCGAAAACAATGTTAGGCAATAAAATGACTTTGATCCACACATTTTTGGTAGATATCTTTTTCATCTCAAATCTTGAATCTCGAGTGCCGAACCCGAATCCCGAAATCTGGTAGTCTACAATTTCGGGGTTCGGTCCTCGGGACTCAGACACATGTCAGGCAACAACAAAACTTTGATCCACACATTTTTGGTAGATGTCTGTTTTGTCTCAAATCTCGAGTTTCTAGTTTCTAGTTTCGGTACTCTGCACCTGCACCGGCACTCGGCACTAGATGACTCCACACATGGACTTTAAATCTTTCACCTTGTGTGTTGTGTTTCGGGTGTCCGGGTATCCGGAATTCAGGAAATCTCTAGTTTGAATCTCCAGTTTCGAGTTCCTGGATTCGGGACTTGGCACCTGGCACCCGGCACCTCAATTATCGATGAATGTCAGACATGATGAATTCAGGTTTTCGTGCTTCAGGGTTTAGATTTTGGTGGTCGATGGTAGGTATATGCACTCATAGGGTGCATGTATCCTATGTGTTTGATTCTCTGGTGGCTACATCAGCTGTACGTCTTTATGATACATATCTAGGCCCACCCGTATATGTAATATATTTTACCTCGGCCCACCCGTCTATGTAAAATTCCCCCACGTCGGCCCACCCGTCTATGCAATAAATATTTTACTGCACCCTCAGCCCACCCGTCTATGTAATACACCCCACGTCGGCCTACCCGTATATGTAATATTCTCTCCCCTCGGCCCACCCGTATATGTAATATTCTCTCCCCTCGGCCCACCGTATATGTAATATTCTCTCACCTCGGCCCACCCGTATATGTAATATTCTCTTACCTCGGCCCACCCGTCTATGCAATAATATTTGCCTTGCATCTCTCTTCAGCCCAGCTGTCTATAATATCCTACTCTACATACTACCCAGATGGGCCCACCCATCTCTGTCGGGGATGATATCCCCTGGCCCATCCGTCAACATCAGAAATCATGTTTCCCTCAGCCCACCCGTCTCTCCCGAAAATACAAGTCTCCCGGCCCACCCGTCTCCATCGGAAATAATTTTCCCCCCGGCCCATCCGTCAACATCGAGGATATACATAACCTCGGCCCATGGTCCGCTGGCCGTCTTTGACGGGATATTATGTGGGTCGGGTGACCCGTATAGTACGGAGTTTGTCACTGAAGGGGCTCCCTTAACTCCTTGTGTACATCTGCGTCTATCTCCTTTCGTCATTCCTCCTGTTTCCGGTATTCCGGTTGTTTATATTTCCGTCCTGTGTCACTGATCCGTTTCCTGTGTTATTTCCGATTCATGCTTACTGATCCGCTGTGCATTAACTAATAGACTTCCGTTACACTTCGTACATAGCCCTCGTCCCGGACTTGTTGATTATCCGTCTTAGATACTCACAGTATATAAACCACTTGTAGATCTCCGTAGAACCTTAGTTCGAATATCATCTTAGATTCTACTCATTCCGCTTCTTCCGGACTTGAGCCACCCTCTGCTCTAAAGTCACCTTCTAAGACTTAGGATTGATTCCTATAGTCTATATCTCCGACTCTATCTTCGGATAGTCTACCTCTGTTAGTTTCTAGTTAGGAACTCGTTCCGAAGCTAGCCTTAATCTTTGTTCTATCCTTACGTTCCGAATAACCTTTGGACGTATCATATCTGATACCTTCGGACGCCCAGATCTGTCACACAACTCCTTCCGGATCTTCGGATGAATAACTTCTCCTTGAAATAAGGGGCATTACTCGAGAAAGGGGCACAGTGCACGAACTGAGGCCAAAGCCCTTCGGATCTCTCTACCTTTGAGTACGGTCTTAACAGTAAGTATCTAAAACGGATAACGGAAGTCTATTAGTTAATGTGCAGTGGATCAGTAAGCACAAATCAGAAATGAAACACAGGTAATGGATCAGTGACACAGGATGGAACTATACACAGCCGGAGTACCGGAAACAGGATAAGTGACGAAAGGAGATAGACGCAGATATACACAAGGGAGATAGAGTGCAGAAGTGAGCACATTCAGATGAGCGATCCGGACAGGATCTGTGGACTGATGG
>JABCPU010000431.1:0-54661 GCA_016800925.1 Suillus spraguei | reverse complement strand
GAGGAATAAGATGGAATATGCATAGAGACGGGAAAGACATCCTACGAGGAATGCAAGTCAATTGATAAGTTTCAGCTCGCCTGGCGACAATGTAAAATATACCTGGAAAGGTTTGGATGGTCCAGTAACATTATTACCGAACTCAACCTTGACATCCATCACAGTCTTCTCGACGTCTGTGTCGTCAAGGAGGTATGGGTCCACATTCTCATATTCCTCCCAAATTCGCTCCAATCTGTGGTCGCTATCACTGGGAAGTACACTGCCATTCCCAGTTGCGCCGGCAGCTGTTGTCACTGTCTCTTTACTTGGCACCTTGATCGTTGTATTTGGAGTGGTGGAGGGAGGAGCATTTGACGCGGATAATGACGAGGAGGGAAAGGGGAGGGAAGAAGGACGCTCGCCAACTGAAGCCACATACTCATGCAAGAAGGAGTAAAAACACTCGGGCAAGACGGTCCCTCGTGCACCCGCTAGGAGTATATCGAAGGTAGGTCGTGCAGCAGGATCCAATGAAATCATCTGTCTAATCATCGACTAGATCATAGAAGACATGTGAGTTTGCAGAGAAACTTGGTACTGGTTGTCACTCACTCGTATGCCCTCGTCACCTATTGCTAAAAGTTGAGCTTCTACACTGTATTCTCCCTCACGGTACTTGAACAGCTGGCTGAGCGAGAAAAGAGATGCGCCCTCAAGAAACACTTCCGCGATGACACAGCCCAGACTGAAGACATCCATCGCCTCAGTCACCATGGGCTCCTTTGTTTCGCCTTCTTCATTTGCCCATGCTTTCCTTGTCTCCTTTTCCACCTTATAGAATCGTTCTGGGGCAACATAGCAAATCCGCCGTCCACTGGTATCAAAGAAGAACGAGAAATCCGAAGGATCATCTAGAGGGAGTCGCGTAGGTTTCAAAGACCCTGCAAAGTCGGTCACATAGATCCAATTTGACGATGTAACCAGGATATTCGTCGATTTGATATCTCCATGAGGTGTTTTGTGCAGGTGTGCTTGAGAGAGTGCGGTGAGAAGTTGGTAAGTAATCCACTTTTTCTCAATGAGAGAGAGGAAATGGCCGAGTACTATGTAAATGAGTATGATAACCAAGACATACGTCTCGGGGTCGCACCTTATACGATCATACAAATTACTTGCCGCCCATTGACGAATGAGATATCCCGCTTTTTCTGTCTCAAGGAATGTTTGATAGGTGTAGATATTTGGAATGTCCAGTAGAGCCTCCCTGTCCGCTGCTCGAATTCAGTAGGTTGTACATATTGCCTTGAAACCACATACTCTTCAGCTTTCTTTGATAGTTTCTGAGACTAATTCCAGGGTCTTGTTTGATAAATATCTTGACAACAAGGTATCCATTTCTGTGTCTGCACTTGACGGTCTTGAGGAAACGCGCCTGATTGAGTCTGGGGAAATAAGTAATAGTGGACGCGCATCTGAGGGGCGTATAGGACGGCAACTCACCCCTTGTCATAAACGATGTCCCCTCCCAATTCGGTGACAAATGAATCCAATGCTCCACTTGTCCGTGTAAGTGTGGAGCCCGACTGCACATTCCCCATCTCTGTGCCCAAGCCTCTTGATCAATATTAAAGCAGTGGGTTCGGAACACAGCAACTGTCCAGACTGCAGGGGCTGCGATACAGTGTCTAGGCTTAATTCGTATATTTTGGTATTATATTTGCAAATTAGATGCCCGAATAATTCGTGAAGTATCCCAGTGTCGATGTTCTGAATGTCTACTAGCGTGACTCGTCGAAGAACTTGAATCCAGTCCTGATAATGGAGAGTCGGGTTAGATTGAATGATAATTGTAAAGTTGGCTGTAGCCTGTAGCGCAATAGGTTGGAGACACGCGTAAATTCTCTGCGTTCCGACAAACGAGGTTCGAGTGAGGACGGCTGGTCAAATGAAGGTGCGTAGAGTTCAACACAGTAGATGACGCAGGATGCAGTGGCAGGTCGTCTTCCGAATTCCGACATGTGATGCTTCCGGCTTGTCAAGCACAAATCATGGTGGCGCCTCAGACCTCTAATCAAACGCTTTCCTTTCCTGACAATTATAATATTTGTGGTATCTCATGTAGGCCATAACTACCAAGTCCACGCGTTCAGCAGTGCAAATTCTGTTTGACAAACTGGACGCTATAAGTTAGTATAATCTTAACTTACAGTAGCACATGCCACAAGACTGACTTGTTACTGTACCTCCATAGTAGTAGGTTCAACGCGTACAAGAGCTCGAACACACCCGCGAGCTATCCAAACCATCAGCGTGCTTGTATCTTGCTCACGCTTTCCGAGCCCATGTTATGATTATAGTTGTTGGGTGCCGGCGAAACATTGTTAGGGGCCCCACTTGCGCCCTCCGTCGAATTTGCGGTCATATTCAACAGCTGGCCCAGGCTGAGTCTCGATAGGCAAGCTGGTATCTTTCGTTCGCTCCATCTCCCTTTTGATTTGCTCGTCAAAGCGATCCTCATCAAAAGATTCCTGGCAACAACCTCCGCAACAACCTTGCGGACCACAGCATTTGGCGCTAATGCCATATGTATCTGTTCAAATAATCAGTCTAGTTAGAAGTCAACATGGGACCAACGAACACGAACTTATGTTGCACCCTACAGCGGTTGTTGGCAGTATGTCTCCTACTATGTAAACATTTTGGTCAATGAATTCAAAATGATGGAATACATTTCGGCGTACAGCAGTTTCCACACACAGAACCCAGACATCCTGCGTCTAACATGATCAATGAATGAAAAGATTTGGACAAAACGCCAGGGTGTAGATACTTAGAATCAACTTGAAGTGCAACTTGAGAAGTGCGTTGTCGGAAGTACTCGAGTGCCGTTATACGTATACATATTACGTTACCTATGCTTATTCCGCTGCCACTCCTACTAGTACAAGTACGTATCTCTAAAGCTAGCCAGGTGAAACATATATCAAAGGAGAAGGTAATTTCCCAAGTCTAGTCTGCGAGTTTATGGTTATCTCTCCCTAAGGGCATCCCATTGAACGTACACAACGCCGCACTTTTACATAATGTTATGAGTTCTGTCACAAGCACCTGAGACAGACTCGAGGCTCACCATCAGTTTCGGTCCTTGGATACGTGCAGAAGATGAGAGCCAGCACGGCCATGCACTCATTTCAACGGGACCGGCTGGTTCGTGGAGCTTTCCAGGTTCATGTCTTCAGTAGGAGCTGGTTGAGTATCAAAAAGTCGTCCAGCAGCAGCCTCTCTGCGTTCCGTGTCTTCCTTCAGTTGTTTCTCAAAATTGTCCTCATTCGAGGACGATTCAAAACAACTATTACAACACCCGCGTGGGCCATCACAACATTTGCAATCACCACCCAATGCATCTAAATATGCCCAAAAGTATGAGCGTAAGTCGTGATGAACATGAACGATACAGATAACTGAAGACTACTCACGGGTATCACACCATTGTTGGAGTGAAGTCGCGATAACTTCACCTAATTATTGGTGCACGTTTAAGGCAGATGCACGATTAGAACGAGTTGACCCACAGCAGGAGCCGCATATCACAGCCAGACAGCTAGTATCTAAGGCGCTGTTAGACATGAAACAGATATTGTAAAGGGAGATAGGACACTAGTGGTGCTCACACAGTAATAGTGAGGGCTACACGTACTAATTGTACTGCTCGGATTGTCAGAAGCAGCATGCATCAGATTCAATCATAGAATAATATGGCGTGATTTCACTCCCATTCTATCCGTAATCGATGACGAATTGTATCTAGCTTCATAGAAGGAAGACCAGTCTTATGTAACCGAATTCGAAGGACAAGAAGTTGATCCAAGCGCTCAAGGCTGGTAATGGAAGCAATCAACGTGTCGTTCACCCCTGTTGGTCACTTTGATGGGTCTGTCGGAGTCTGAATTCCCAATTGAACTGTCGAGCGCCGCAGTGACACGCTTCAAGGTTATGGCGCCCATCCGCACTCACAGGAAGTTGATTCCCCGTCGCTTTCGCCCGGTACACTTCTGGCCGCTAGACTGCTTGCCGCCAAGGCCAAGAAGGCTGTCAGGGGGCCCAAAGTCAAGTCTGACTTGGGTGATGCAGTGTCCGTCAAGAAAGCTGCCATAACCGACGCAAAGGCAAGCGCAAGTACAAAATAATTATATTTGCATTGTAGGTAAAGAAAAAAACAAGCTTAAATCCGCCTGTATCGCCAACGGAGGCTCGAAGGTCTTACAGGACATGAGTTCAACAGCTCAGATGCTGTTCTTGAGAGAGGAGACTTGTCCTTTTCGCCTCAATATTGGTATGTCCATCAGTTCTGACTGGGTCCTTGTCTTCTACCTCCGGGCAGATACCCATGAATCTTCAGATGACTTGTTTATCTACCAGTTTGAGTACTGTGTCTAGGCAGTATATTCAATTAGATATAAATTTCAATAAGAGAAATACAGTTCGGATTTACAGTGTAAAATCTGATTCAGAATCGCGTGAAGCACCTCGTGAGGCGCTTCGACGATCAAGCACGGTTAAGCATCAAATCCGATTCTCAGCGTCCAAAATCGTTTGTACTGCAAATCGCATCAAAATCGTCCACTCTGACTACCAGTAATGTTTGCCCTACAGTCTTAAACGGGCACTTGAGCCAGCAAAACTTTGTTGGCCTCCGTTGCACAACAAAGAGGTATCATCCAGATCCGTCTGGTACAAACTTATAAGATACGTTCATAAATGTATAAAATAAATTGTTGAGTCCATCGATTGATATATGAATATGTTGTGAACGCATCAGTGTTTTCGGTCTTTATCACTGGTTTGAACCTGCACCAAGTCTAGCGTTATCTTTACAATCGGTAACGTTTATGACCAACTATTCATCAGACTCGTCGCCGTCCTTCTCATCGGCGTCTTCCTCGTCACTGCGACCCTCCTCGGATGCCTCTGGAAAATTCAGCATTGGCCTTGGCAGCAGTGCTTCCAGTTTTCCAAGTTTTGGTTTGTTCCATGCTAGTCTCCGTCTTTCTAACTTCGCTTGATCTCTTTCTGCCTCCCACAGCCTCACTTGATCTCTGTATGCTGTCCTGCGCGCTTCATTTCTCATCAGCCGCGCAGGGTCTGAGAGCATGGGCGATGCATTTTCTGGAGGAGAGTGGGCGAGTAGCACATTGGGTACCTTGTCCAGTCTTAGGGTCCATGGAACCATATACGGTTTATCATGTGTCACTGATAAAATGATAAGATATGATAGTGTACATTTTACAACCTTCCACCGGCATCACACTGGCAGATGATTATATGCAGTATCCTTACTTTCTCTTTGATGAAGTTATTGGCAGAGGTTTTGTCCATTGATTTCATGAACTTGGGTGGTGAGGATAATTCAATACGGTCTTGTAGCACCAAAAATAGTGAAATTTCTGGCACATTACAACACACAGCGCAAGATCATACAATATATTTAGGCCAAGCAGTATCATATATAGAGGATGACTACGAGGCAATAAAATGTTAGCCTGCACTTTGGCCAAATATTGCGCGAGTGTTGTGCTATGGGCATTTGGCTCAAGTGACGGTGGTGGCGTTTTAGACTGTAATATTGGGATCCGGGCTCGTGGAGCTTGACAAACAAAAGGGTCCCTGGCGCTTGTTACAATATTCGGCCGCGCTAACTGCTCACACAGGCTTGTTCGAAGGTTATGGTGTCTTGAACTTTGTCGATATGATAACCCCAAATCTGTCCGGGTCTTGCCGCGGCAATCAAACGTCTTGGCGATGCCTGAAACTGATAAGCCCAGCATGGCGCATACGCGTTAGTGGTCACGAGTGAGCGCCGGGAGGCGTGATCGTGCGAATTGTGATGGCATAGGCTCACCGTTTTAGTCCGTTCAGATTCAACAAACACAGGCTCGGAGTCACGAGTGTAAGCCTGAGCTCGTTGCTAAGATTCTTCCTTCGATTGACCTAGCTAGGGGAGACTACGGAGCATCACAGGTTGTCACGCCATTACCACCTGCGAACGTATCAGGGAGTACTTTGCTCAAGTGGCAGGCGTTATCAATGTTTGAGCACCCATTATGTTCATGACAACTCATGAGTGAACTTCTGATCATAACGGGTGTTCAAACAAGCGGGGCATTATGCCCAGTGTCGTCCACCCGATTGGCCTATCGCAGGAGAATCAACGTCTGTCAAGGCTGAGGTTGGTGATGTTTATACCTTGCTTTATCAGGTAATCAATTAGAGATTTGTTGCAGTATCTCCCTAGAGCACCTATATTACTGGCCAAGTTCACGACGAAGCCTCGCGCAGCCACAGACGAATACAGAATTACTGATGACACGCGATTTCACACTGATAAGTACATACATGTAACGGCGCCTTCTCTCAAGGTCAGTGACGTCCTTACTAAACGTGATTAATATTATCCTAAAAATTTACGATAAGGAATCAGGTGATGCATTTGAAGTTCTACAAACTCATCATCTGCAGAGATAACATGATACGCCTCATTCACACCAATACATACACTTGACAGAACGTCCCGGTCGGCAACCGGTTGTTTGTTAACTTTAAGGTACGATTTGAGCACTGTCGCATCCATATATCATGAGGTGTACTGTCCAAAGTAAACGCCGCTTATTTGGAGGCGCCTTCTTGCTGTCATTTTTCTACTGGCCAATAACGTCCCCTCATTTGCTCACGACAATCAGCGTGTGCCACGTTCACGATGGTCAAGTTAGAACATCGAGATTTCAATGCAGGAGAGGACAAGGAAGAGGCACGCAACCTTGCCATGACTGATCAACGCCTTCAGGACCTGGGGTACAGGGCCGAATTCCGCCGCGAGATGTCTCTCTTCGGAGTGCTTGGGATTTCGTTCTGCGCCATCGGCATTCTGACTGGCATGAGCAGTGCGTTTCAGACAGGGCTATTCTCTGGAGGCCCTGTTGGCCTGTTCTGGGGATGGAATGTGAGTTTTGTTTGTGCTTCGGCCTGCCTGAAAACGATGCAGACTGCTGTTTTGTATAGATATGCAGTTTCTTCATGTTTCTGATCGCTTTAAGTCTCGCAGAGATTTGCAGTACATAGTAAGAAATCGTTATTCTTTGCCAGAACCACATCTTAGGTTGTCGCTTAGCCCAACAATGGGAGGACTCTACTTTTGGGTTTGCAAAATGAAACCAGACATGCCTATCCTTGGTTGTAAGTTTCAGCATCCACTCTCCACGCGGTGGCTTATGAATCAGTCTTCACTGGTTGGCTTTATGCGATGGCTATGGTATTTACTGGCATTTCCGGAAATTTGAGGTAAGTTTCATTTGCATCATGTGATCCGCGGTCTCCAAATTGTAACCCAGTGTCGCTCTATACCTTGCATCGATGGCAGAGGTTGGACAGGGAAGAACTCTGACGAAAGTAGAAATCACTGCGATCGCATGGGCCATGAACGTATTCTCTGGCATTATCAATACCATCGGCACCAAGGCTATAGGACGAATGAGCACGTTTAATGTTTGGTGGACGTTGGGCGGGACGTTTGTGCTGGCCGTCACCCTGCTTGTGAAAGCGCCTGTAAAGGTAAATTTCTCATATGACGAATTTTCTACGCGCAAAACCTGATCCTGTGTGATAGAATTCTCCTGACTTCGTGTTCACGAATTTTCAAAAGTAAGCATTTGCTTACTTTGCAAAGGACAAAGTCAGTGACCGGCAGACTAGCTTTACTGGTTGGGAATCGAGGGGCTTTGTCGTACTTCTTGGGTTTCTTCAGGTCAGGTTTGGTTATGTATGCATGGCATACAACGTAACTCACAGCGCTACCGTGCTGTAGGCTGTATATACGCTCGAGGGATGCGAAACGGCGGCTCAAGTAGCAGAAGAAGCTGTACGCGCAGAAATCCTGGCCCCACTCGCTGTGGTAGGCAGCATTGCAGGCTCTTGGTTAATTGGTCTCGCATACATGCTTTCGCTTCTTTTTGCGGTTCAGAACATCGCATCCGTTCAGGCCACTACATTCGCCATCCCAATTTCCCAACTCTTCTACGATGCTGTCGGGCCCCAGTTGGCGCAGTTGTGTCTGGCTGTGGTGACGCTTGCCCAAGTGATGGCTGCAATCACAAATTTTACTGCAAGCTCGAGGCTGTTCTATGCGCTCGCAAGAGATGACGCGTTCCCGTTGAAAAGACAATTTATGACCTTGAACCGTTTCCAAGCGCCATACTGGGGTGTATGGACCAGCGTCTTGATGGGATGCATTATATCATGCGCCTACATCGGGTCTGCGGTTGCAGTCAGTCGACTCAGTTTTTTCAAATACTTTGTTCTAATAGCATTTACACATCCACAGTTTGACGCCATCTTATCCTCAGCTGCCACATCGGTGATGTTGAGTTACTTGCAACCCATCGTCATTCGTGTGTTTTGGCCTAACTGGTTCGTCATTGAAAATCGTGTATACAAGCCTCGTCTAACTTATGTATTGGATTTAGTATTGAAGACTTTGGACCTTTTTGCCTCGGAAAATGGTCATGGCCAGTGAATTTTGCAAGTTTTTTGGTGCGTACATTCCTCATTTATTACACATAACCATTGATTATCTGTGTAGTTCTGCATTTTCGTCTGCGTTTTATTCGTCCTACCTACGGCAGTCCCTGTGGATGTCCTCAACATGAACTACTCCATTGTTGCTGTGGGCGGTCTTTTGGTCATAATTACGATTAACTGGTTTTGCTGGGGGAGACATAGCTTTAAAGGTCCTATTAAGACATTTGTGTCTAAATGATTTAGATATTGGATGACTTTCCGTAGGCTCGAGAAATTCTGATTAGAATATCATGTCATATATTCGACCATATGAGGCAGGTGTGCCGCGATGCCGCTGTTCATTTACGTCGAATTTACAATCATGTGTTACCTACCCCCCAACAGATTTTGCAGATTAATCAGGGTTTAACTTGTTCGACCTAGTTGAATCAATTAGCGACACTGGTCAAATCCAACCTCATGACTCAGCCCCTATGACTTATTCATTCAAAACCCTCTTTTAATAGGGATATACATCTTGCTGACAATTTCCTTTGTTCCGTCATCACTCAGATTGTCCTCCCAAAAGCACCTTCTGCTCATGCACTTTCTGCACTAACTTTTAAGCTATATATAAAGCTTTAATTTTATCATTACATTCATGACCTCTGAAAATGCCAGTTCAATGTCACAAACACAGTCTACTGGAATGACTACAGCCACTGGATCATCAGGGGATACATCCCAGACCTGCACTAATGCACAGACTACATCCCAACAAGTCTTGGCAACAGCATGTCTCGCCATTATTGACAATTTTAGATGAGGACATTTTACCAAAACTGAAGCAAACATTGCACGTGTTGAAACCATATCAGCTGAGTTATTTAACATGTTGGGACAGAGTGTCTTGACCATTGCTGAACTGTATTTCAACATACTTAACCAAGTCAAGGCAGAACTCACCCGACCAGGTGCTTCCAGAGTCACTAGACAGCCATCAGTTGAATCAGCTCAAAATGAAGAAGCTCCTATATCAAAGAATAGGAGTAGGGGGGGATCACTTGAGCCAGGAGAACCTGCTCACAAGTGATCCAAACTTGACTACTCCTCTATTGAAGAAGCAATCAAAAATAGAAGTTATCAACCATTATCACCCCCAATCTCAAGCAAACCAGTGAAATTCTCAAAAAATTGGTTGCAAGACCAGAAAGAGGTTTGTTGATACCTCATGTACCATGAGTATGCCCCTGAGTTTCATAAAAGCAGATGGGTGGAAATTGTGGGAGGAGAATTCATTAACCTCAATATCGTCCATACAATCATCTTGTTACAAGAACACCTTCTTGCGCCCCTCCTACCATTTTTCCTCTTATGCACCACCATCTACTCTCATCCCAACAAGGCCCCCACTCTTGTCCTCTGCTATCTTATTTGGCTTGCCCTCATCACACCATACCTTGCCTATGCCCACCTCCTCCATCACCACTAGATGTGCACCCTTCATGCACTCTGCACTCTTCGTGCACTTCATGCTTGCTTATACCCTCTGCACTATAAGCACATCCACCACACTCTATGCGCTCCCCTGCACTTCAATATGTGCTACCCTTTGGTTCATACTCAGGACTCATTGGCTCTTGGACTACAACTGGTATTGTCCTATGCATTATCTCTTTCTCTTTGTTACCTTTCTTGACTTGTGCATCACCTCATTGGCTCATACCCTTTATCTTTTGGCTCCACACTTATGACTCCCTTTCACGTGTGTGTGCTTTCATTGGCTCATACACCTCTGACTCATCCATGAGCATGCATCTCTCTATTGGCTATCTGACTTTATACCTAATCTGTGCTAACTCTGGTATTCATGCTCCACTTCAATCTACATATAAATATGGACAGATAGCCTTTGTACTTCTTTAACTTGAATCTACTTGATCTTGAACCCTGAACTTCTTTTGATGAGCTTTTCATCTATATTGGAACTTCATAGAAGCTCATCACTTTTACGTCTTTGATCATCATAGAACCTTGTCTCTGTAATGTAGGTTGTGAGACAGTGCACAGCGCCTACCTCCAACAAATGCAATTAGCGCACTCCACACTAGGAGACTGATATGCACAGGCTGACTGCTCCTTAAGGAGCACCTGACGCAGACACCACTCAAGTTCCTTAGTGCCTGGCCAGGTTGCTAACACATCTCCTCTTCTCAAACGGCTGATGTAAGAACCTAAGTGGCTCTCGCTGCAAGTTCAAAGGGGTGTGGAGACTGCTAGTGTGATGCTGAAACATTATAGAAATAGATTAGTGTTAATGAATGTTATGTGATAATGATTGAGACGAGTGTGAGACGATAAACGATGGATATAGCGATACGATTTAGATAGCGAGTGCGAGACTGAGACTGAGACTGGGAGACTGGTATGATTGCCTGTCGTAGTGAGTGTACATGGGCTACTTTTATACTTCGAAATACTAAGGGTTGGGTATAGCTATGCCGAATCGTTTATGTGATGATGGGTGCTGAAGGGAGTGGCGTCGCGCCTGACAGGGTAGAGTAGACTGAAAGGGAAGAGCATACGAAACAATTGAGTGAGTGGCGATATAAAAGGGTATGGTATTGACAAATTGACGAGAGCGGGATAGTGGGACTTGACAGATTCGGAGATGGCGAATTGGCAGTGCATTGATGCTGATGGTGGTAGAGGTAAGCGTCGAAACGGCACTTTCCGGCGTCAGCCAATTGGTAATCACTACACCTCCCCCCAACTACAGATATCGACCGTCCTCGGTCGATCCACAAAACAAATCTATACATTGAATGATCCTATCATCCCTGTAATTGCGTCTGCGTCGATAATCTGAGTGACTTCGAGTGTAGTCAGGGAACGTGAGTGATAGGGGATGAGATGAAACGCAGCAAATTTGAGCTTGGACACAGCGCCGTCGACCTCTGCAAGACGATATGCACCGTTTGTGTTTCGTGAAACAACAACCATGGGACCAAAGTAGCATGGCTTGCACTTTGCATTCGACAACGGCTCAATCTTCTTGTTAAGGACTAAAACAAGCTCGCCTGGTTCAAAGTGTCGGTCCTTGATGATGTTTGAAAAACGACGCTCAAAATCTTTCACGGAGGCATAACGACTTGCAAGGACGCACTTGTGAATGTGTGCAAGGTCTTCGTCTCGTTTGGCAAGCTGTCGTGCGCGGGCTGCAATAAGTTCGTGGGTAGGGATGATTTCGGTGATGTCAGCTATGAGGAATGTTGCTTCTGTTATGTTGAGCGGAAGCAGAGGTTCAATGCTGTGCACCATATAAAATGGCGTGTGTCCCGTCGATTTGCGAGTGGTGACGCGGTCTGCCCAAAAGATATGTGGCGCAAATACTGGCCATTGGGTGATGTCGCCTTGACAAGCTTTAACGAGTGAGTCACGGATCATTCGATGCGAACGTTCGACGATTCCATTGGCTTTAGAGTTATAGGCTGAAATGTGGATGTGACAGATATGGTATTTCGATGCGAGCCAGTCGAGCGCAGCCACAAACGGAGTCCCGTTGTCTGTAACTATCTCTTCAAGTCCTCCCAACGGCACAATAAGTCTTCAAAGATAAAATTTCCCAGCGTACGACCAGTCTCTCTCCATAGCATTCGCCATTCGGGCCATGCTGAAAGTGAACAACGAGCTTGAACAATGTAGGAATATCCGTGCGAGGTTGGCATATGCATTGAGTCGGTATAGGCTTTGCGAAACAAAGGTGCGGGAATGGCAACTGTAGGTGGGAGAACAACTTTCTCGACAGATCGAAGCTGACACTGATGGCATGTTTTAAGGTACCACGAAAGGTCGTGATTGAGAGTTGGCCACCAAAAACGATCAGCAATGGTTTGTCGAGTCGAATAGAAACCTTTATGTCCAAAATTGTCGTGAGTCTGCTGGAGAATTCGAGAGCGGTCATTTTGGAAAATGATGAGTTGATGACGACCTGCAGAATTATGACGCCAAAGTCGTGTATTATGAACAAAAAATTGTGCTGCTCATTTAAGAAAACGAGAGCGAGCTGAGAGCTGCATACTCGAAGGTAATGTGAGCGTCTCAAGATAATGCTGAATGGCCCGAAGGTCATCATCGCACCATTTGGAACCTTTGTTGCACGGGAATTCAAGGTTAGTACTGATGTCGGCTTTCATAGAATTGAAAACCTGAGCCTTGGTCATCATTCCGAGACTTCCGTTGCGAGAATCCATCACTGTCCATATCCCATAGCTAAGGACTTCATCTATCCACTCTTCAACTTCTCCCGAATCTTCTTCGTCAAAATCTTCATCTTCCAGTGCTTGATGATGGCGCGAGAGACCATCAGGGCCAGTGTGCTTCGATCCCGAAACATGTTTGAGTGTGAAGTCGAATAATAAGATTCCCGCGATCCAATGATTAACGGTTGCGTTTGGCTGAATGTCAGGGTTATTGAGCATACCCTTAATATATTTTGCGTCAACTTCAATAATAAAATTCTTGATTCCGATCGTCCAGACTTTGGTAGCTTTGAGTGCGCGAAATAGACCATAAAGTTCGATTTTTGCTTGTGAGTAGCAAGATTCTCGGTCATTCCAAGTAATTGAGCCAAAACGAGATGGTCGACGACAATTTTTGTTGTCGAGCTGAAGCAGAATCCAACCGCAGGCAATATGGGAGGAGTCGACAGCTAGAATGAAGGGATTAGAGCTATGATAATTGATGGGTCGAATAGCGGGTGAATTAATGATAGCGTGTCTAAGGGTGTTCATGGAGGTCTGCGCATTTTTCATCCCAAACAAAAGGCACAGCGTTGCGAGTGAGATTAGTAAGTGGGCGTGCAAGTAGGGCGTAGTTCTTAATCCAGTTGCGGACTGTTCCTGCAGTGCCTAAAAATCCACGGACTTCAGATCGTGTCGTGCAGGGAGGCCAGTTCTTGATCTTGATGACTTTCGAGTCATCGGGAATGCGTCCCTCATAAGTACAGTGCTGGCCGACGACAATAACCTCAGGTACACAAATAAAAAGCTTCTTTGCCGAGACCGTGGCTCCTGCATGCTTAAGACGGTGTAAAACTCTATTCACGTCTAAGCAGTGCTCCCAAATGAATCGTCGAATGCCGGAATTCTCGGGAATGGTCTCAAAAGTGCCGTCCGAGAGCTCATATCGTGTGCGAGAGCCGAGAACATCAACATCATCTTGAAAATTTGGTGCAATATTGATTTCGTGTTGAAGGATGAATGCGACGTCATTTTGAAAGACCGCGGGAGAATCTGTCCATCCCATAGGTAATGCAGTGAGTTGAAAAGTGCCGAGAGGTGTCTGGAAGGTGGTAAGGTCCCAAGATTCTTCAGCTAAGGCTCGGTGATCAAAACCGACAAATAGGTCCATCATGGTATAGATTGAGCGACCAGCTGACTGCTCTGCAAACAGCTCGACGTAAGGGAGAGTGGCTGCATCCTTAACTGTGATTGCATTAAGGGGCTGGAGGTTATGAACGATTCGAATCGAGCCATTTGATGGTTCATAGATCCCTGACGCAATTTTCGACTTAATGAGGGCAATGACTTCGTCGCGGATTCCCGGTGGGATAGGTGGTTGACGATGGACCCAGGGAGTATGCTCTATGGTTGGAATGATAACAGGTGGGAAATAATCATCGCAGAAACGCCCTTTCTCAGTCTCGTCCCATGCTAGCGCTGACTCATTGAGAGATAGGACATGGGCCGCTAATTTTCGCTCTTCGGGCCATAGGAAAGAGTTTTGAAATATTCCGAGGTCGTCAATGCGTTCTGTAGTGAGCCGGGTGCCTGAAATGAAGTCTGGAGGGTTCATAGAGACTGTGGGAAGGGAAAGAAGGGGATCTTCGGGGAAATGACGGATGATATGAGCATGGGCAGGCATGGTTGTTGCAACAGGCTTGATTCGATTGGCGACCTTTTTGTAAGCAAGGACTTGTCGAATGGGATCATAATTAAAGGCTTCCTGTAGTAGACATTCTGCGAGAGGGTGAGTCAAGGCTGACGACGGGCTACTAAGAGCTGCTGCTGTGAGCATGAGTGTGTTCAAATGGGGTGGAGGACGAGGGAAGGTAGCGCAGGTTCGAACTCGCATGATGTCTATGGGATTATGGACTGTGACATATACCATTTCTGATGTTTCTGACTTCGACAATCGAACAAGCTTTTGCCACGGTCGTCCTAAAAGCAAGCGGTATGGTGCGTCAGCTATAACATAAGCATGCGCCCATGTTTTGATGCCATCAACATCGATTTCGAGCATCTCGAGACACTCAGACATGTCCTGAGAGCCTCCGTTTGCCGTCTGCATGCGCATACGGATATCTTTGTTGATTGGGGCTCGAGTTTTCTTCCAGACATCTTCTCGAATAACGACGAGTTCCGAGCCTTCATCGAGTAACGCCATCTCCGTGTAAATGCCATTTAGTGTGACCTTGAGTTCTCGAAGTGGCGTGGCATGCTCGATTTGAGGAGGTGGAACAGGAATGGCAGCAGCGAGAGTAGTGGCAGACAAAGGAGGGGATACTCGGTGCGTTTTGCAGTGTTCTACGGCTTCCTTGCGAAGATCTGAGCTAACTGCAAGAAGATCAGCAATCGTGACATTTGGAACGGCGGTGTTGAGCATGCTCTGGTAGATGCGGGAAGCAGCATCTGGAACGGCTGCTTTCGACTCATAGACATAGGCTGGAGTTTTCTTTGGGGCCATGGAGGGGATGTCTGGACAGGGAATATCGATGGAGCGAGTTTGTGGGTGAGCGTGGGGACTGGACGACGAACTGGCGGCTTCCTTTGACTTCTCCTGCAAAGGTGCTGTGTCTTCACTATTGAGCACCACGTTTTTGGCCTTCGACGGGTTATAGCAAGAGTGTCTGCACCCGATTCGTCATCTTCAACTGTCATGACTGTAGCATGATTTTCTGCGATTCGAGTACACTGAAGGAAGTAGCTTTCGGATAAGAAGGCGCTGGAGGGAATGGTCATGGGAGGAGGGTTCGAGGATGGAGTGGATGATGCGATGGATTGAGCGTGCCTATCTACGGCTTGCTGTACAATTTCGATGCCTTGTCGTTGAATGCGAGAGCCATCCGGATTGAGAAGGAAGAGGTTTTTGCAAATGATGCGTCCTGTGCGAAGATATTCAGCAGCTACAGGGCAATAACGAAGATAGTGGGACTGTCCACAGAATGAGCACTGTTTTGGGAGAAGTGGGGCACTGGAGGGTACGGGAGGAGCTGTAGACACATTGCTGCAGAGTTGACGAGTATGGGGGGCAGCCCAGGCATCAGCAGCAGCGGGAAATAGGCAGACGAGTTGCGTGTAGCATGAAGAGTAGTTGACGTCCCCAATATCGAGATTGTGCATCCATCGAGCAAGTGCATCGACCTCATCCATAGTGGACTTGTGCGGTGCTTGAACAGGTGCTTGAGGCTTCGTGAAACGCACGGTCTTCGTTCGTACTTCATGAGGAGCATCACGGGGTTCGTCCGAATCATCTGAGTCATATGCTGGACTTTCTCGCACTCGACGATGGCTGATAGTAGTTGGAGGGGCACAATCTCTGATGGACTGGATACGAAGGGTGATGGGATCATTAAACTCGGCATCGAAAGCTTCATCCGAGAAAACATGACGTCCTGCCTCTATGACTTTCTCAAAGTTTGTCGGCTCGTTGCGGTTGAAGTCCGGATCCTGAAGCTCGAGCCGTTGAAGGATTTGATGACGAGCACGGACTGGTAAACCCTGCCAAAAGTACTTGTCGCGGTCGCGTGCAGAGATCTTGTTATTGGCAACAAGCCAGACAGCGACGGCTTGAAACTGACTGTAGTACTGCACAAGCTCCTTCTCCATGTTAATGTCACTGTCCAATTGAGTAACAACAATGCGTTCGAGCTCGCGAATAGTATAGCGCTGTCCCCTGCTGGCACCAGGATATTGGCCTAGGATGCTCTTTTTGAAGACCCCATATTCACAACTCTCATAGCCCGTAAGCGTTATCCAAAAACACTTGGTTTGACGATCCACATATCGCACTAGACATTTGCATTTGTCAGCGCTGGTCAGACCATAAGTAGAGGCGAGATCTTCAAACAGTTCGAAGAACTCCAATAGCTCTGATGTCTCACCGTTGAAGAGCAGCGCTTTGCTAGAGTTTGGGCCGGGCATGGCACCTGTGCCTCGATGTGTATGAGACATGGTCGTCGTTGTTGGTTGATTTGTGGGTCGGGTTTGTGTGTTGGTGAAGATGGCGGGTCTCAGAATGAAGGGTTGTGGTTGCTGAAAATTAAATGAGGGTTGTGGTAAGGGTGCAGCAGCAGTAGAACGTAATGGTCTAGGGTCGTCCGGCGTGAACAGATCCTCGTTCTCGTCGTCTGCGTCGTCATCGTCTGAGTCGATTCTGAGACAAATGGGATGTGGAATGGGATTCTGCAGGGTTACTGGATTTGGTTGAAGGATAGAGGCCCCGACGAGAGCATGGTTGTCTCTAATGTGAGCCAGTGTGGATAGTGAAGGACAGTGGGATGCGCTAGAATAAGTCAAGAGATCTGAAACACACCCCTCGCGGTGGGCTCCAATATGTAAGAACCTAAGTGGCTCTTGCTGCGAGTTCAAAGGGGTGTGGAGACCGCTAGTGTGATGCTGAAATGTTATAGAAATAGATTAGCGTTAACGAATGTTATGCGATAATGATCGAGACGAGTGCGAGACGATAAACGATGGATATAGCGATACAATTTAGATAGTGAGTGCGAGACTGAGACTGAGACTGGGAGACTGGTATGATTGCCTGTCATAGTGAGTGTACATGGGCTACTTTTATACTTCGAAATACTAAGGGTTGGGTATAGCTATGCCGAATCGTTTATGTGACGACGGGTGCTGAAGGGAGTGGCGTCGCGCCTGACAGGGTAGAGTAGACTGAAAGGGAAGAGCATACGAAACAATTGAGTGAGTGGCGATATAAAAGGGTATGGTATTGACAAATTGACGAGAGCAGGATAGTGGGACTTGACAGATTCGGAGATGGTGAATTGGCAGTGCATTGATGCTGATGGTGGTAGAGGTAAGCGTCGAAACGGCACTTTCCGGCGTCAGCCAATTGGTAATCACTACACTGACAAACAAACTGAAGTTATTGGAGGAGTTGAAATCAAGTATGGAATCTCAGAGACAGTGTCTAAGAAAATCTCCACAGATTCAGATTGATATGCAGCATGGAACAAAGCAGCCAAAGCCATTAAATTCACCTTCCCTCATAGAGAGGGCTGAGCTCAATGGATATTTTACTTTCATCTCCAATTTTTTTGCCCAGGCCAATCCTTCCACCTGTGGATGAGTCATCTGTTTTGATAAAGCCATCAGAAATAGGGTCAGATCCTCATGAAGACTTGAGTTTACCGACTTTTGTGAATTTGAAGACCTTATATTCTCACACTTCAACACAGATGGGAGACAACACAATGATCCATCAGATCCAAAGTTTAAATCAATGGGTTCTTCCAGTTCTGGTGAAGAGCGAGATCCCTGTAGAAAGTGGAATGCCAGGGAATGTACACACAGTGCAGCCTCTTGTCAATATACACATATCTGCTCCTTCAAGCAAGATGGACATTTCTGTGGGTGAAAGCATATTGAAATGAGACATATTGAAGACTCACATGCAAAATGAAAATGAGTCACAATGTCTGCTCAAACATTCACATCATTGTCATGGTTTGATATGGTCACCTTTAGATGCAAGTTTTATTCCAACAGCCTGGTCTACAGAGTATGTAGACCCAGTGCCTGATGTACCTCAGGAACTCCATAACAGTGATGCAGCTTGTGCTGTTGCACTCTGGCCAGAGTTATTCAAAATCATTTGTCCAATTAATGTGGATAAATTTTAGTCTTTGTTAGTCGGCCATCCAGATCAACCTTTCATTTTATCTGTCTGTCATGCACTTTGTCAAGGGTTTTGGCCTTGGGCAGATATACCAGATAATTCTTACCCATCAATCAACAACAATTCAATGCACACGTGCCACAAAACCAATGAACAATTAGTGTTCATTGAGACTCAATTACAGGAAGAAATCCATCAAGGGCAAGTATCAGAGAGTTTTGGCACAGAGTTTTTGCTGGGAATGTACAGTGTTCCAATGCACATGTTACCTAAACCAAACTCTGACAAGCTGCACCTAGTTGTAGATCACATAGCTGGCGATTTCTCCCTTAACTCTATGATTGAGTCAGATTCTATCAGAGGCACTAAACTCAATGGCTTACATTCACTTGGGGCATCCCTACTCCAGTTTTGCGAGTTACATCCTCATGATGAGCTCATCATGTTCAAATCTGATGTTTTACAGGCTTTTTGGCACCAACCTATGCACCATTACTGGCAGGTCAAGCAGATCTTGACTGTTAAAGGAGAATGATACATTGATCATAACAATAATTTTTGGGGAAGAGGCTCACCTAAAGTATGCATTTCATTCATGTCTCTTGTTGCCTGGATCGTGATTCATTTGATCCTGATTGATGCTCTAAAGACATACACGGACGACTCATTTTCATTTGAACTCACATCCAACCATCTGTACTATGCACCCTATCAATGTTCCTTCCCTGCTAAGCAAACATGTATGTTTGCTGCAGATGTGGGATGAAATAGGGCTTCTGCATGAACATGCCAAGCAGCTTTTCAGTTCCTCTTTAATGATCATCGGGTTTGACATTGACCTGAATAAAATGACAGCTACTCTACCAGAAGACAACAAAGCAGCTCTTGTAGTACATCTATGCTTGTTTGCCAGGAGAGGTTTTTGATGGTCACTGCATGAATATCAGATATATGACTTTGAACCCTCGGGATGCACTGGGGGTGATCAAAAAATGATGGCCATGGGCCAAACATCCAGGCAACCCATTTGGGAAGCCTGGACTGATGAGCATCTCTTATGAAAGTGTTCAATTGCACTAGGATTTGCTATTGAACTATCAATGTCAGCTGCGTATGATTCTCATTTAAATTCCTATATTACATTTTGTCAACTTCATCATTGACAAATTAATCCCTTACCAGATACACTTTCTTACTATGTTGTTTGGCTCATGCATTACATTGAACCACATTCCATGGACAATTATCTTTCTGGAATTGCAAATCATCTGGAAGTCTTGTATCCTGATGTGCATAATGCACATCATACTCTGCTGGTCGCATGCACACTACAAGGTTGTAAGTGTCATTTGTCTAAATCTGGGCAAAGAAAATTACCCCTTGGCCAAGATGACCTTATACACATTGTTTGACTCATTAGGAATCTCCCCACTCTGGGCTATGATGAAGATTTATTTGTTGCAATGCTTTTGACATGTTTCTACAGCCTATGATATCTGGGAGAATTAACCTGGCCAGATGCAGTCAAACTTCAAAATTATAAAGAGGTCTCACATTGTCACATGCTGTCCCATGATTCTACATCATTCCAATACTCTCTACCTTATCAAAAGAATGACAGCTTGGGTACCATTTTCAAAATCATTGTGTTTGCTGCACCTGAGTCACAGATTGATCTGCTTGTGCATCTCCAGTGTTATCTCACAAATTGAGATGGTTGCTTCTTGCACCATCCAGCCTTGTGGGTGACTGGTGCAGGTACAATACCAATGTGCTCTTGGTTTCTTTGACATTTGCATCATTTTGGTGGTACAGAATTTTTGGGTCACTCCTTGAGAGCAGGAGGAGCTATGGTGCTTGCAACAGCTGGCATGGTACTGGATTTGATTTGAGCTTCTGGCCAATGGTCCTCTGATGAATTTAACAAGTACATTCATCAACAACCTTTTGTACTGCATGCACTTCTGCATGGCACAGCTTGCACACCATAATATTTGTCTGATTCATTTCATATATTTGTCATCTCATCTGCATGCTAATCTTTGAAAATAAAAATAAAAATAAATAGCCCTTTAGCATTCTTAGAACTTGAAAGCTTGTATCATTACAAGCTTCAAGTTCATATCATCATGGGCTAGTCTTGTACCTTATGAGCTTCAAATTCATTTCATTACTCTCAAGACTTGTGCCTCAAAATTTTATCTAGTTAGTCTCCTTATTTCTTTCTTGCAATTCTCATTTCTTTGCACCTATTGTGTATTTTGTATTCTGAACAACCCAGACTGTAATAAAATGTGATTGAGTCCCCTGGGCATGAAGCTGGGGGACTCTGCTTGCCCTAAAACAACATGAGACCTCCGATCTAAGTGTAGATTGATCAAAATAGATGGTATCCTTCCATTTGGGGCCACTAATGCCAGCAATATCTGCTGACATAATTTGCCTTGCTTGACATGGCATGCACAATGTAAACTAAAATGTTCTGTACAGGTTTGTACAAAGTAGGACGCGGCAAGGACATGGAAGGACATCGGTTTGTGGAACGTGGTCTGGCAGTTGGTACGGTGTGCGGTAAGCGTGGGATGCCACCGGTACTGCTAAAGGGGTAAGATGGCCATGGACAAGTGGTAACTCCTGTAGACGTGAGATGAGTGTCAAAATATGGGGTTTTAAGCCCAGCGCCGATATGTTCGTTACATCCCCTAGGAACTTTAGAAACTGACCGTCCCCGGTCAACTGTACCACCGGTAAGGGACTTAGCAAGAATTCGAGCGATATCAAGATCATGTGATGGAACGTGTAAGCGGAATTTGCCATGCGGACGTGGAATTGTGGACATGCCGTGCTGTGACTGTGGACAATGCAGTGGAGTGTGACGTGGTGTGGTCACAAAATTACCGTTCCCTACAAAAGGGCCGTCGTTGGACTTCTCTACTTTCTCCCATCTTTACTTCTTACAACCATGTCTTCATCTATGTTTACCTTTGACGCCTCTGCTCTCACTGCTCCCGCTGCTGCCACGCAATCTGTGGCACAGAAGAAACTTGCCGCCCTCCAGGACAAACTGGACGGGCTCATCCTAACGGCACCTGATGACAAGGAGGACCTGCTGGAGGAGAAAGACATGTGGGTGAAGTCCTGGGAGCAATTCTTCGTGTGTTTTCCTTTTTCTTCTTCTTTAGCGGTAGCAGTACTAACTTAGCTTTTCTCTTTAGCGTGATGTAGAAGAGTGCCGCCGCGAAGGCGCAGTGCATGGCCTCAACTTGGGCTTGACGCCTGAGGAGGTTATGGAAGCAACTGCCGTCATGCCTATGGTGAATGCCTATTGCTTGGAGGTCGCTGCCACTGAGAAAGTGGCTGAGGAGAAGAAGAAGGCTGCCGTGGCTCCAGTTGAGCCTGCAGTAGCTGACAAGGGGAAGGGGAAGAAGCGGGCCTTGGAGGAAGAGCTTGAGGAGGAAGAGGAGGAGGAGGAGGAAGCGCCTGCGCCTAAGAAGGTAGCGCGGCCTTCTTCACTGAAGTCAATGGAGGTGCTGATAGCGCAGCCGCCTGTGAGTTTGTCTTTCTTCTTTTTGACTTAGCCTTTACTGATTTCGTTTTAGCCTAAGACCGCCCGCATGCGTGCTGGGAACCCGCGGCATCCCATCAAGTGTGATACTTGCACCAAGGGGGACCATGTGTGCACCGGTGAGGAAAGCAAGGTCTGCGACCATTGCTGCAAGTTTAAACATAGGTGTTCACACAACACTGGTGAGTCTTTTTCTTTCCTTTCTTGACTTAACTCTTTTGCTAACTCATTTTCCTTAGTTCATTGCAAGAGGGTGCGTCCCGCGGCAAAGACACCGCCAGTGGTTGCTGCCGCTGGCAGTTCCAAAGGTGCCGCTGCGGCAAAAACACAAAAGCCGGATGAAGTCATTGGAGGTGACTGACGGTGAGCCAGCGGTAGTTGCGTCTCCCCCCCCCCAGCAAAAATCGCTGGTAAGGTGCAGTCCTTGGCAGTGGTGGAAGAAGAGTCTGAGGAAGAAGCCGTGGATGTTGTGCAGCATCTGCAGGACCTGCAAGGAGAGAACTTGGATTTCTTGATGGCAGCTCAACTTGAGGATGCCCAAGCATGCTTCATGCAAATGGAGGGAATGATGAGGGAGTTGGCGGGAAACATGAACTTTCTCCGCGGTTGTATGAACCGCCGCCTTTAGATACTTCATTCTTCTCTCCTCTTTGTACTTGTACCTTAGCTCCTGTACTATATCTTGTACCATAGAATAGTTGCCGCAATGATAGGGGTCCTGGCAGCTCCAGAACAAAAACACAGTGTGAATGCCTAAGTCCTTGGGAGGTCCAATAAGTCCAAATGCCTCTATATCCAAGTCCTAGCACCAGTATAGTCCATTTGACGCCTAAGGTAAATGGTAATGTATGGTAAGCACATGCTCGCGGCAAACAAAAACTGAACTGATACTGCAAGTCTGTTGTGAGGTTCTGCTCATCTTGTCTTCTTCATTGCGCTGTCTTCATCTATGCCTGCGGTATTGCCGCCGTGGTAAGCTTCAGCGTGATATCTCCTGTCTTTATCAATCAATGGGCGCGGTGTGCTGCCTACGCGTTAGAAGAAAAAGGTGTATAGTACTTTAGCGGTGCACGGTATTCCTTGTCCAATTGATATAGTCCTTCGTACCATAATAAAAGTCTGTGCGCTTGTTAGCACTAAATGTATGTAAGTGATGCTGTGTGGGCATGCATTTGAAAGTGTGAAACTGATTGCCGGACGAAACCCGGGGTAAAACAGAGACTATCATACATGTGCGGTATTCTTTTCTTTGTTTTTATGATCAAGTAACGAGGGTGGTATTAGTGAATGTCGGTGGCAGTAGGATAATGAATGATGCTGTTGGGGTTTCCGCTGGCGGGTATACATGCTTGAGTCTTTGACGGTTGACTTCTGGGGTTAGCTTCTTCTTCTGCAATGAAAACCGCGTGATCTGTGTTCATACTGCTGTAGCACTATGCAAGCATGCGATGGCCTGCGGTATTGAGGGACAATAGTTGACGGACAACTAGCGGGCGGTAGGCCGCGCTTCGTCATCTGCTGCAAGAACGTATGCCAGTAGTCGATAATAAACCTTCTAGCCACGGTAAGGCTAGGAATGCAGTATGGCCTGGTAAGACCATCGTCTTGGCGTACTAACGCAGCAGTCAACACACGGCAGTAGGCATGTGCGGTCTGCAAGTTCCACTGAATAGCTTCTGTGGTGAACGTTGCTTTAGGTGTCAGCGGTAAACGTGCGGTAACAGTCTGAGCAGTAAACGTTGCTTCTGCGGTATGCGTCGGCACTTCGACTATACTATACCTTTCCAGCGATACTTCTATAACTTCTTCGCTATCAGCGCTAGCGGTCTGCGGTACTTTGTCTTGAGAGCGTGTATGCTCTGTGACTGTCAAGAGTTCTGTTGGTAAAATGTCAGTGCTAACCAAGTCAATTGCCATTTCGTCTGTTTCTTCTAGCAAGTGGTGTGCGTCGCTGTTGGTGCAAAACATAGTGTCATCAGTGTAGTGTGCTTCATTCAGGGACAAACTTTCGTCGAGCGCTTGGACTGGCAGGGATGCTGTATCCTCATGCGGTAGTGCCATAGGTAGCGTAGTGCTGTCTGTACTTGGTGCCGTTAACGATTGCTGAACCGCCGGTGGTGCGGTATCTTCGAGCGGTAGCGATACTTGCTCAGCAGTAGTGATTTCCAATGCCATAACTTGTTGTGGTACGTTAGCGTCAGAGTGCTCAATAGCGTTTCCCTGATAGGGGTCTGCCAGCGGAGCAACTGCTTCAGCGGTAACTGTGTGGTTGAATGTAATAGGACCACATTCTGGGTACAAGTGCAAAATAGCATTACCGAAGTCTATGAAGCTGTTACTGTTGTGTTTGTCAAGACATTCCCATACTTCTGCTTCATCGGGATCTGCGTAGCATATAGCCGCCTTGATGCGCGCTTTATCAGCGATGCCGGCCAAGTCTGCCAGCTCATCTACAGTAGCAAGGAACGTTAACAATTCTCTTGGGTTGCCGTCGAAGTACGGTGCCGCTGCCATGTGGTGCAGTGGCATGCAAAATCTGTCAGACATACTTATCAGTAGCATAGCGGTGCGGTAATAACTGCGGTGACAATCGTGCGGTAAGCGATTGAGACAAGAACAAAACTGTACCAAAGGACCCCCTCACAGTGGGCTCCAGTTGTAAAGATACAATCTAGCTTGGGCTGTAGATAAACCACTGCCTAAACTAGTATGTTAGTCTTGCGCTCCATCTAGTCTGCTTCACTTGTGAGAACAAGAGCGTTCGACCCTAAAGGGGGATGCCTATTTAGTATGGTCAAGTTCGAGTCTAACTTATGTGCAAAACAAGCGTCCAAGTCAGCGGTAAGTTGCCGCGGTCAGCGATGATACCCAGAACTAGCGTCGTGCGTAGCAGTGTTACTGTCGTCGAGATAAAGTCAGTAACAGTTGCGTCTAGCGAGCGATGTCGAGCGGTGGTCTCAGCGTAGCAGTAAGGTTGCGAGCGGTGCAATGAAACAGTAAAGAAGTCTGCGGTACTTTCAGCGGTAAAGTAGTGGAGCATGAGAAGTTCAGTCAAAAGTAACAATCAAAAGTCCAGCGGTATGCCGGCGGTAACGGAGAACGAGCGTGATGTTTAACGAGCGATAAGGGAACTTTAAAGACTATGTCCACTACTGGTTTGATCCAGAGCTAGACAATAATCCTGACCTATAGTACATGCAATGGTGTAAAATCAGGTACTGTATTGTGCGGGGTATGCAGTGCTTATATCCTAATTTGTATGTACTCGGAATACTCTAGGCGAGATCAGTAGCGCTGGAGTGTAGTAACCGCTGTAAGTATACATAGCGCGAGGCGCTGTGGCACGAGGCAACATGTAATAACGCTTGCCATGGAATCAGTGATAATGAACAGGAAACAAACTACGCACCAAATGGAGCTATGCGGACGCGGCAAGGACATGGAAGGACATCGGTTCATGGATCGTGGTGCGGCAGTCCGGTACGGTGTGCGGTAAGCGTGGGATGCCGCTGGTACTGCTAAAGGGGTAAGAAGGCCATGGACAAGTGGTAACTCCTGTAGACGTGAGATGAGTGTCAAAATATGGGGTTTTAAGCCCAGCGCCAATATGTTCGTTACAGCGTTGTAGTGAACAAAGTCATGCTGACAATGAAAGTGCCATTTTACACAAGCGTCTTGTTACTGTCTACAGCAGCTACTGAGAAAACCCCTATAGCGACCATTAGCCTTTTCACTTTGCTGGTACTGTTTTTGCTCTGTGGATCCTTGCCCCTTACCAAATCTCGCTACTGATGTCCCCTGTCCATTCCATTTCTGTCTAGATCCATTGGTGCATAGCATATTCATTTCCGCCATTACTAAAGCTATGGCAAGACTTACATTACCTTCTGTGATGCTGCTTGCTCACTCTTTACTAAAATCACATAGTACATCTTTATTTTGCTACCATTCTTGCTATGTATTCTGGCCGTTCACGGTACATGTTAAAAAGGACTCTTCGCACACACCGGTATTTTTACTTTCCCCCTATGGTACACACGGTACTTAGGAATAGTCACTACCACTGTCTCTAATGGAATAAAGTCTTTTGCCGAAGTTACTGTCTCTTAAGAATTGCCTTACTGCTGCATGCACCACCACTCGTTACCGCTTTCCTGCGCTTCATCACTATGCCTCACCGCTTGTTTTACTGCCAGTTTCCCACACCTTACCACAGTTTTACCGCACACACTACCGCAGTTTTACCACTTTCACTACCGCTTGTCTACCACTTTCCCGCACTTACTGCTAGTATCACCACTAGTTTCCCATGGACCAGAGGTCACTGCTAGCATCTTGCTGCCTCCGACGGCAGTCATGCACCACAGGTTGGGCATTGTCAAACTATACTAACTTAGCATTCCCTTTAGGATTGAACGTTCTTGCCTTCGCAAGTGAAGCAGACTAGGTAGAGTGCAAGACCGCATACTAGCTTAGACTGTGGTTTATCTACAGCCCAGGCTAGATTGTATCCTTATAGCATAGTTGTATATGACTGCTTATCACTGATTCTATGGCAAGTCTTATTACATGTTGCCTCGTGCCACAGCTGCCTCGTGCTATGTTTACATACCAGTGGTTACTTCACTTGTGCACTACTGATCTTGCCTGTTACAACCACGCACAACTGGGGCTACTAAGAAGTCCTGGCTTTACATGGGGTTGTACCAGAGGGTCAGAAAGTCAAAGGGGCTTGGCCTCAGCTTGTGTGCTGTGCCCCTTACCCGAGTATGTGCCCTTAATTTCAGATGAAGTTCAAGGGGGAGTTCTGATGAAGTCCGGATGGAGTCCAGATGAACTCTTGAGAAAGGATAGCTCGATAGAGCTCCGAAGGACTTCTGGATGAGCACAGGAATGTGCCGGAACTATTTCTGGATGGTAGGGAGTAATGGTAAGACTACTGGAACAAGTTCCAAGTAGCATGGATGAGGGATGGACTCCTGGACAAAGTCCAGGGCAGGATAGGAGCAGAGCTCCAGAGGAAAAGATGATCCATAGGTGTCAGGGGATAGGATGGGATAGATCTGGAGGACCAGAGGTCCGAAGGTCCAGAGCTTGGAGGAGCAGAAGAGTGGAGGGGCAGATGATCAGATGATCGGACAAGCATAGCTCTATGGATCTTAGGTACAATGGTAATGATGATGATGAGATAATGGAGGATGCCCCAGTGGTGAGGGCAATAGAGAGACGAAGGGAGAAGAGTGCAGGGAAAGGCACATCTGATATGAGAACTTTGGGCCTAATGCCCAAAGTATCAGTTCCCATGCCATGAGAAGAACTGAAACATGCACCTAGGGTATCTGACTTGTCAGCAAAATAGATCCACTATTAGAAAGAATTCTAAATAGTCAAATACAACTATCAGCACAGGAAATTCTGGCCGTATCTAAAGACTTATTGGAAAGTTTGATTGATCTGATTAGGCTGAAGTCCGGAAAAGATCATATGATTGCTGAGACATTTCTCATGCAAAAACCTAAGATGCATGGAAATTTGATTTACATTGATGCTGAGATTAATGGGCATAAAGTAAAAGCTATCTACAATACAGGTAGTGAAATAGATATACTAAATACAGCAATGTATTGCCAAGGATTAGGATTACCCATGGACATGGAACACTGTACCAGTCTGTGGGATGCGAACAGTGGACCGGACTTAAGTCACTTTCTGCTCTAAGTCATCTTCTGAGACTTGGGATTGATTCCTTTAGTCTATATCTCCGACTCTATCTTCGGATAGTCTACCTCTGTTAGTTTCTAGTTAGGAACTCGTTCCGAAGCTAGCCTTAATCCTCGTTCTATCCGTACATTCCGGATAACCTTCGGACGTATCATATCCGATACCTTCGGACATCCGGATCCGTCACGCAACTCCTTCCAAATCTTCAGATGTATACCTACTCCCTGAAATAAGGGGCATTACTCAGGAAAGAGGCACAGTGCATGAACTGAGGCCAAAGCCCTTCAGATCTTTCACCCTTTGAGTACGGTCTTAACACTAGGATAGCGTCTTCTCCTCCTAGAGAGGTTACAAAGAAACGCTTCCTCATGGGAATCTCTTTGATTAAAAGGGAAAGGTCACAATACCGTGAGATTCTTCTGGCTTTGTTTAATGTGCCGTCTACGTTCTGTACTGGTATTGAAGTTTCGAGTTTATGAGTACGAATAGAGTTTCAATGTATGAATTTCTCATCAATAAACTCTCTTTCTGCGCCACAATCAATGAGTGCGGCGTCTACGGTGGTTTTGTTGGTTTTAGTGGATCTAATGGTAAGCGGAACGCAAATAGAATTAGCATCGCCAATAGATTGTACTAATAGTCCGATTCTGGGACTTTCTGACACTGTGGCAGGCTCCCCTAAGCAAAATCCTCTTCATCGCTACTTTCCTCCTTCTTGGGTGCCTTCTTCTTCATTTGGCACGCCTCAAACGCTTTCCATTCAAGGAATTCCTTGTAGTCGTCATCAGATGATTCCTTGACTACCTTTCTAGTATTGGTCGTAACTGTAGGATGGTTAGGGCAATCTTTAGCAAGCCCCTTCTTGCCGCATTTGAAGCAGAGGCCACCTTTGCACCTACGCTCCCGCTCTTGCAGAGTTAGATAAGTCTTTTTAACCCGCTTCTCACCTTCATCTTCATCATCTAGTTCTGCCCTATCTATATCCATAGCATAGGGGTCTTTTGCCTTGGTAAAGGAAGGCGGAGCTCACAAGCTCTTACACACTTCTACGTCAAGGGCTTTATCGAGCCATCTGTCACAAGTGGTGGGAAGGGTTTCGAAGGCTAAGATAGTGGAGACGATACCATGCTTTAGTCCATTTCTAAAGAACATAATCATGGTGTTCTCTTCTTCAATGCCGGTATCAGCTAGTATGGTTCTAAAGATGGAAGCATACACGGCTACACTTCCTGTCTGTTTCAGGGAGGAGATTCTTCTGATTGCGGTTTGTTCAACATTCTTGGGATAGAACATAGCTTTAAATTGCTTGGCTAGTTCTTTGAAGGTTCCGTAGTTTTTGGCAGTGACAGCTTTCTTCAACTGACCTTCAGCCCACTTGGCCACTTCTCCTTTCGTCATTCTACTTAAGAAGAAGGTGACCTTCCTCTTATCATTGTTGTATATGCCGTCGTTCATGCTCATATAGGCGTCCATCTGAAGGGACCAGCCTTGAGCTGTGCAAGTATTGCCATTGAAAATGGCAGGAGCGGTACCAATTTCTTTGGTGGACATTTCATCAGCATCCTCGAATGTTTTGGGTTCTTCGGGTTCTTCAGGTTTGGGAATAGGTTTGTATTCTTCGGAGAAGAAGTTCCAATGATGGTTAGTGGGAGCGATAGAGTCTAAATGGGTTCTCCAACTAGCAAGAGTATGGTAGTTCCCTTGGTCGTCTGCTTTTAGAAAAGCTTGTTCTGTTTTGCTCCAGGTGAAGCCTGGAGGTACTGGGGTCTGGTTCATAATGGTGTTGGGTACTGGGTGCCTGTTCTAGGGAACAGCACAGATAAAGAGTAACTTGACCTTTTGTTATGCTTGATGTTATACAAATGTCTTAGTAATCAAAAGTTCGAAGTCTAGTGTTCTCCTTAGAACGAGTTGTTCAAGTAAAGCAGTAGATTGCAGGCCCTGGTCTGCATAGGTCAAGTTAAAGAAATAGGAACTCGAGATGGTATCTGAATATATAAGGTAATTGAAGTGGAGATAGAATATTGGAGCGGAGATTAGATAATGAAGAACCAATAGGAAAAAGATAAAGGAATTGTACGATGGAATGTTATGGAATGTAATAGAATGAGTAAAAATAGAACTGTAACACAGTGTATTCATTGTATATTCTTTACTTTAATCTTACTGGGTTTTACCTGAAACTTCCTTGCTAAGGATCTCCAATCCTTAGTCATCTGAATCATCTCTAAGTCTAAGCACTCCTTAGCCTTAGTCTCTATTCTTGATTGTCTTCAAGGTACGCCTCTTAGACCAAACCCTTGATCATCATAGGCTAGCCTCTTTGACTTGACTTGCTCTTGTCTGAGTGTTATACAATTTCCCAATGATCAATAACTTCTTTAAGTTGTCATTGGTGACACCACCCCAGTTTGTAACAGGTGCAGCAACTGTAATTATCTATACCAGATTCAACACTATATACTGTGCATCCTATTGATTATCGATGATCTCTTATCAAACATACATCACATGCTCTCATCACATGCATCATGTGCAGCTTTGAACCCAGTCACTGTCCAAAAAGCACCTGAGGATCTAGAAAAGTCCATGCATTGTGAGATTTATGCATTGTTATGACATGCATTATGAACGAATCAACTGTATCGTCATCGTTATAGTGTACAAAGAGTCATTAAAAAAAAGCATAAGCACTCAGGGAACATAAAGAGCCACGATGACACAGAACAAAACAACACAGCATGACGCAGTGGTGATCAAGCTCCAGCGATGTTTCGTGCTTTATATACGTAGAAAGAAAGCCGACCAAAGGCATGTCCTTGTATTGTCATGATCTAATCATACATGAACCCAGTCAACGAATAAGACTTCCAGTGCCTGTTTAAGAGTACATAGTACATACAAACATCAAATGCATATGCTGCTTTGCGTCACAAAACGATCTTTCGTATATTTTGGCAATTCCATATTAGTTGGTAGTGGCCCCAGTGAACTCAGTTGTGGAAAACCCGACGCGGGAGTTGGTGGCATCAAACACGGTGTAGAAGCGCTGCATAAACAAGTAGCTGATGACAAAGTCACACGGCCCTTTGTTAAATCGCACGCCAATGTCGCCAACAATGAGATATATGGAACCCTGCTGACCACCAATCTTGTAGTTGAGAGCACGAGGCCAGATTTGAGCGTTAGGGGTGAGAGCGAAGATTTTCTGTGCAAAACGGTGAACAAGGGGTGTGAGTGCTAACAGAATTGACGTACGTTGTCTATATTGAAATTCAGGTTCTGCAGGGCACGGTGCTGATCGCCGGTAATAATGAGAAGTCCAGTCGCAGGATCAAGTTGACCGCCGGTTGCATCCCGGTACAGCTGAAAAGCCTCTATCGAACGCTAATTAGACCATCATTACTCGCTGCACTCTAGTGGATACACACCGGTGGCAATCCCAATAATGGTTTGGCCAGAATCGATAATACCAGTGGTGTATGGTAAGATCAGTCTGGTGCCGTATGAGATGCTCTGATCGATACCCCAATAGTGCGATACAGGCGGGATCTTGATGGTAGAACTGAAACAAAACAATTGCTATCAGTCTGGATTGATCTAGCAACTGAGGTAGCTTACACGTATGTAATGTCATCGGTGTGCAAATTAACGTCAGTTCCACCAAAGGTGAGTCGTCCGGTTTCTTCCGGCAAACTGGTGTAGGGCGTGAAAAAGACACCAAGAATGTTCGCAGGAATGATGTTTTGTTTAACCAGGTTGTCAGTGACAGTCGGGATCATCTTTGTCGGGGTTAGAGATAGTGTGTTGAGTGTCAAGGCAACAGGCCCGATGCCAAGGACACCGTCATAACCAACGAAGTTCAGTGTACGATAAACGACACCAATCGCCTGCTCGTTGACGGTGAGCCCAGGACTGACACTGACAGTGTCGTTGTATATCAATCCTATAGATAATCGTAGGTATTTTCAACTTATGATATCATATTGTATGTCATACCATCCATGTGGCGGTTAGCAAGGTAGGTGACCGATACAAATTGGTAAGTGGGGACGCTGGTGTGGGTTACCTGGTACGGAGTACCGGCACCGACCCACGTGTTCGCGGTACCGCTATCGAGAATCAAGTTGTCTTCAATAATGCATTAGCAGCCGCATGTTTTTTCAGTATTGAACTCACAGCTTGTGGGGGGGACGCCAATATTAACCGATATGGTGTAGACAAACAATCCGTTTGTCAGAGGAACGTTAACTTGACGTTGTCCGTGCTTGCTGTGACCCATAAGGGCCTGCAAACGAGCTCTATCGTGCGCCACGAGGTTATAAGTGTCATTGGAGAAATTTAGCCTACTGGTAATGGGGACGGAGGTAAGGGAATTGGCAGCTTTAACGGGCGATCCCGTGATTGACAAAACTAGGAGAAGTGTTAACAATGGAGCGGAGAACATGGCTGACTGGAAAGCAATATCATACTCAGTGGCCCATTATATATGTGCTAGCAAATTCAATGATGGCAATGTCGGGCACCTTAGTATTAGCCACGTATGAAACGTCCCCTCGAAAAAGCGATGACGAGATAGTGGCACTCCGAATCATCACGAGTGTGAGGATTAAGCTCCCCGATGAAGTGTGACAAGAGATGGTTTGCTTTAAAATATGCCAATACCAGGTGGCAGGAATTTACAATTCGCCTGTTTACCCATAGTTCAAATGAATGCATCGCGTCCATTTCCATAGAGATGCTGACCTATTATGAATGCACCTTGGTAAAACGTCCGCGTCAGTACTAAAGCTAGTGTAGTGATCATTGCTAAGGAGAGAGGTTCTCACTCGACCGCTGACTCGTCACAAAACTTGTTCATGTGACATGTGACAAGACGTGGCGAACTTGAACAAGCATCTGTCAACATGCGTTCATGTAAGCTTGCTTCCAATCTTTTCAGTGTCATGATTCCTAGTCTGCTTGTGGCATCGGTGCTGGTTTTTGTAGCGGACCTGGAAATTCTTTGATGTTGGGACGCTTGCATGAGGGGAGGGGTTGATTCAGGGATGAAACTAGCGGAAGGAGGGACATTTTCTTTCTAGGGACCTTTTGTGAGTGCTCTGAGCTTTCATGGGTGATGTGACTTGCTGCTGAGCTATTGTCCATTTTGGGGCAGGGTTTCCGGCAGTCGCGCTTTGTGTATTGTGCTGGCATTTGAGTCTACAGAGTGTCAAGACATTTGATCAGTGACGCGACGCATTTATCATGCTGACTTAGTGGTGAATCTTCACAATCATTAAACCTACCGCTTGCACGGTGATGCAGAGCGCCACCCACATGATTGATACTACATAGTCATAGTCATGCAAGAGTACAAGATCCTCGTTGGGTTGAAATTCCACGCGTTGTCACTGACAAGGTTACTCCCTGTGGTTCCACAAAAAAAAACCCTGTGAAAGTATAACCATTTAGGTGATCATGATCTGGCTTGACTGATCCTCACAGATTGAATGGTGATCGTCTCAATATATTTAGTTATCATATGACTACTTATATGTTCTCCTATGGATCCAGTGTCCCGCTCCCGGATGCTTTCAGTCGTTGCTCCTCGCCTTCCCTGCCTCTCACCACCATGATGTACGGCGCCCATTTCAACTTTCTAGAAGACAGGAAGTGCGTGTCACATAACGTCTGCGTAATATGGAAACACGCACTATCTGGCAGGGCAATGAGAATAGTTTGATTTAGTTATTCACCTGGGAAGATAACATCACATACCGTGTGAGGGCAAAACATGACTTGGTTTGGTTAGGCCATCGTAGAGAAACTCATTCTGGCATTGTCAAGGTCAAAAGAAACAGTGAACACTTCAACAGACAACACAAGTTATACACCATGAGAATGGGCCTTCACCAAAGCACCACCAGCATCGAAATCAGGCACTTCCTCGTTGGACAGCGAGAGACTGACAAGCAGCCAGCATCAGGCAAGCAAGCCAAAAGACGAGAACACGAGAACCTGCACCAACTGAGAGTGGGACACATCCAGGTCATCATTCAATATCGAGCCAAAAGACCAGAACACAGCACTCTCTGAGAGCTAGACATGGCCAGATTATCATCAGCGTCAGAAAACCAAAACACGAGAACACATATTCTGAGGGCGGAACGCAACAAGAGCGCCATCAGGCTTGGGTATTAAGCGGGCCAAAAAGATAAGAACACCCACTAGCTGGGAGTGGGATGTGACCAGCGCATCATCAGGGTGAGTAAGTGGGCCAACGGACGAGAAACGCACTGCCTGAGAGCGGGACACAGCCAAAGCATAATAGTAAGCAAGCCAACAAACGAGAAATTGAGAGCGGGACGTGGTCAGAGTATCATCAGCGTCGGGTAAGCGAGCCAAAAGGTAACAAGCTCACAAAAGTAAGCCTTATAATTTTCAATGAAAACGCACAATGACTTCAAGTTATCACAACCATTTTGTATCAGACACAGACACTGTCTAATATAGTACTACAACACATTGTACAATAACAAATCTCGCACCAATTCTTGAACATGACTCCATCTCAGCGCTCTCCAAAAATTTACTTCAAAATACTACAAACTGCCTGCACTTTTATGTATATTTGCTATAACACATGCAATCCACTTGTTACCTAGCTTTGATAAATATGAATCAACGCACTAAAACACAACGTCAACACTTGTAGAACGAGGTTCCTGCCGGCGAAGCTCGGGCCTTCTCTACTTATATGTCTGGAATGTTATATTGGCGGGTGTTGGAGCCCAAAATGAACTTTCCGTTTACATAATAGCCGGCCCGGCGATAGGCTGAACTTCATGTTACTTCGAAAACTCAACTCAGTATCCTGCAACTAGTTCCATTTAACCGCTATGATATCCACTGATGGCGCAGAGGCACTCTGGACATTCTCTCAAGCATTCACGTCCTCTTTCCAAGCGTCTTGTTCTGGTAAAGCCCTTCGCCTTTACACCAGTCCTACCGATGCTACTATAGTCCGTAGAACTCGCTATCCGTCTTAAAGTTGCAGATGGAGATTCTGTGCATTCTATCGCCGGGGAAATACAGGCCCTCAACAAGCGTTTGACTGAAGCCACCGGGAGGCTTCCGAGCTATGATCAAAGACAAAATGAACTGGTGCGTGCCCTGTTGATTTCATGATGCCTGAGCTAACCAACCCGGAAAGCAACTCAAAGCACTAGAGAAGTCGCTCGAGGAATTACGGTCATCGACTGCAGGGAAAACAAAATTCGCTTTTAAACGAAAGGTCAAAACACCAGCTTCAGCATCAGCAGGCACCGCAACGCGACCTGCTCGGGCGAATGTACCAGCGATACCTACATCATCGATATCCAGTGCATCCAGAACGATATCCAACCACTCCAATTGCTATCTTTCTAGATTGTGCCTTTCTGGCCCCAGTTCATCCACAGATCATGTAGAGGTGTCTATAATAAGAATATCGAGCAGCATCTTAAATCTTCTTACGACTACGAATGAATCAACTCTATCTACTAATACCGTTTCACTTTCGGCGCTTCACATCCGTGACATACAGAATTCAATTCTCATTCTAGGGACCGTCGATGGTAGCATCATGTTGCACAACTTGACAAATTGCGTGGTTGTTGCTGGATGTCACCAGGTGAGGTTATATTATCCGTGTGTGCTATGGTCTACTGTGCTCACGACTGGCAGTTCAGGATGCACAATTCCACTGCCGTAGATGCCTATCTTGATATTACATCGAATCCCATCATCGAAAGCTGTGATCAAGTGAGGTTCGGTGTGTACCCGAGCGAGTTGAAGGTCCAATCTTTCCGTTATTTCATTTATTTAATGCCAACATCACCGCAGACAGCTACTGAACAGCAACCTCTGGTCACCAAAAACGATACCAAGGTCCCTTTCTTGCCTCAGGATTTTTCACACATCCGTGCCATACCATCGCCCAATTGGAGAGTGCTGGAGGAAGACGAGTTAGTTCATGATTGGCCCCTTTCAGAGGTCAATTACGCTGTACAACTCGAAAGGGCATTACCCCGTCCCCAAATCTGATGCGTATCGCTGATGGACTTGATGTCGCTGGACACACACGTGGGCACTAGTAGGTAGTAGAGAAGTTACTGTCATGGGACGTCTAGTCAGCTGTACTGAATGGAGCAAGTTTCCATGTGTCTTTCTATGCGGCATCCATTTTGGGATCTCTCATTTTCGAATTTGTCGATAACGTCTGTACGAGGCTAGCTATATCGACTGCCAATGACGAGCTGTACGTGACTGCCGCTAGTACTTAGCCGATGACGGTTACTTAGGTGGGTCCTGCGAATTATATTTATTCGAGTGTCTAAGTATCTGGCAGGGTTAGTAATCAATTGTGGAGAACAAGAAAGCTCGCGATAGCGGGCTCGGATGAACCTAGCCGAATAACCACTCTGTCTTGTGCTCCGCCGTGTGTAAGCAAGACGACAATTAGTTCCCTGAACACATAGTCCCCGTACAAGGCGCAGCCGCGCAATAACAACATGTTGAATTCTGCATACGGCAGTATACAAGACCGGCACACAATCAAGAAAGATCAGGAGAAGAGTTCTTTCGTTATGACAATGCCATTGAGAAGGCAAGGCCGGCTTGCTTTCCCAAGTATACCGTACTCGCCTGGCCAGGACACAAGGGGCTAGAAGGACGAAGAAAAATTATTTTGTGATACTGGTAGTCAAACATCCACAGCTAGATATTTGCACGCAAAACGCTGGGGTGACCTGGTCTGCTAGTCGTTATTGAATGTTCATACTACAATCAGTACCATATAGCAATGCCCTAGTATACCAGTTCAATATACCAGTGAGACCGAGATATTGAAAGAGATATCTGCAAGTACTGGTGTGATGCAGCGCAAGTCACCAAAAGAGTATCAGGGACTCTAGGAAGAACCGCTAGTGAACTCCGACTTCGATGACTATCACCGTGGTAACTTTGATACACGTGACTGAACACGGTCGCGACTGTACCTGCCCTGAATTCGCAGTGTTGGTTCGATTCGATTGTTGAAGACGTGCATTGTGCTTTCCAAATACTGATGGGCTTGTACTGATTATTTGACAGTGACAATAACGACGACGACCCCGAACTGATAATTGACTGAATAGACGCGGGCGATGTCGAGCTTCGACCCGCGCTCACCAGGTTATTATGGCACAACGACGTATTCCTCTATATCCGATGGCTCTGATTCTGGTCAGTGGCATGTTAGCTGCCCTTATCAAGATTGAATTCACCAACATTTTACACATAGATACCCCCCGCGCATCTACAGATTCATCCGCCTCCCCAGGTCTCCTCCGACGCGTTGCATTCAGTCCTCCTTCCCACTCTGAGACTAGTTTCGAAGGTCACAGTCATGATGACAGTTTCGGAGAACATGCTGAAGTCGAAGCAGTTCTCACCGAACTCGACCTTGATACTGAGATTAATGCCACGCAGGACGCTGTCTCCCAATGGTCCTCTTCCAGACCATCCTACACGTCCTTCAGTACGTCTACTCCGTACAGTGGTACAGGGTCCTACACTGGCACTTCCGCTTCGTACTCAGCGGACACTGCAACGGCAACAGGAACTTATTTCACACGCGACCCTCGGGTCCTGAGTACCATTTCAGAACGCACTGAGCACCCCAGCCGACCGACTTCCTTTGCCCAGAACCGTCTTTCTGCACACCGTCTGAGCACAATATCCAATCCGCATGCTCGATCACCTATTGAACCCCCTGAAAATACCAAAAAACTTAGCACGCATTCCCAGGGACACACGCGCGGTGCTACAGATCTTCCCACAACTAGCCGTCGCACGGGCGACCTTATTGCATTCTTCGAGGACCGTGCAGGTACCCCAGCAAAGAAAAGGAGAGAAACACTAGTCCATTTTTACCTACAACCCAAAGTACGCCTCATTTAGGTAGTACTACAGGGTACACTTCAACTGGATACGGCTATACCACGGGATTGACTTCGACTGGGTACGGATATACCACAGGGACGGGGACAGGTGGCTATACTACCACGGGCTACACCACATCCCGCCCCACCTCTGCCACTAAAAGCAGGTCCGACGATTCGCGTTCCACAGTCTCAACCTCTTCAGGTGGAGGTGGGACCGACTTGAGCTTGTCCAGTTTGTTAAGTCCACCAATACGTGGATTTGGCACCCCAACCGGGACGTACAGTGGCAGTGGGACAGCGACAGGGAAGACACAGTTAAGCCCAAGCGATTTTGCGAGTACATTTTCGAGTGCATTTGGGGTTGCTAGGGGTGCGTGTGTTAATGCCTCTTACCCTTGCCTTTACTCCTTTACTTCATGTTGACACTCCTCGATCCAGGCAGACAAGATGATACTACACCCACGCGCCAGACCCAGACCGCCCTCCGCCGCAGCACCGCAGCTCTGAACGAGCCTAACACGAGCCCCAGGAGCCCGTTAACGAGCGTACGGAATATCGTAGCCGCGTGGAAGGAACGTACACCAGGGCTAGGGAAAGTGAAGAGTGAGAGTAGTGAAGGCGGGTTGTCTCCGCCTGGGGCATCAAAGGTGTGTATAATCTTGCAAGTTGGCGTGCACGCGTGCTGAGGGGTATAGATGGAGGGCTTGTTCTCTCTTCGTAGACGTGCATCACGTCAAGGGCCGCGGGGACAGCCGCCAGTGACGCCTGATAGGAACGGGGGGAAGAGCAATGTAGGAGGCAGCAACAGAAACAGGGAAAATGAAGGAATCACTAACAGTGGGGACAATGTCATAAGAAGGAGAGTGAGCTCCACGAGCAGTCTCATACCTCCGCCTTTTGATATGACAGATCTAGGGGGAAGAGAGAACCGTGAGGTATGTCTCATTCTAATTTTAGTTTCAACTTCAACATCTGACCCCCATACACAGCCCATCCGCATCGGCACCCTCTGGTATCTCAATGTGCATTCCCCAACGCCTTACCGCTGGCAAAAATGTTCTGCACTACTCTACCCGCACGTGCTTATCCTTTCTTGGAGTGCCCCTGGAGGTGGTCGGGGCGTAGTGAGCTTGGACCTGATCAATTGTACGGAAGTGAGGAGTACCCCTGGTTTTACACACCCTGGAGCGAGGGGCGATGTCGGGGGAGTAAGTGCAGCAGCGCAGGTACGTGTACTGGCAAGTTGATAATAAGATGGAGAGCCCTGATATAAAACATGTCGGTAGATGACTGAGGATGGTGTGAGTCTCGTGGAAGTATTGTGTCCGTTCCAGTTGTTGTATGGTGACGGCGTTGAGCGACTTGCGGCGGAGAGTGCGAGGGAGAGGGTGAGGTGGGTGAGTGCGATTTGGTGAGTAATTTGCGTTATACTTAGATTCTGATGAATGTCTACTTAACCTGCACGATGATACGTACACAGGGAAGCGCTAGACCGCTCTTTGTCACTCCCCAGTCGCTCCCAATCCGGTTCGCCCACAGGCAGCATAGGCACCATCCACTCTATGGCCTCTACCACATCTACTTCTGCTGGGAGCAGGAGTACTGTGTTCGTACCACCGCTGCATACGATCCCGAGTCTTTCGGATTTGGGGAGTGATTCAGGCGGATTAAGTCTGAGTGCGAGCAGGGTACCTAGTGTGGGTGGCCATGGGCGCACCGCGGATGATTCGTCGTACCTGTATCCCTCTGACCCGCGCATCATCGCTCCATCTCGATCTTCATCCCTGCGCCGCACCTCATCTCTCACAGACCTCGACGAGGAGTTTGCTAGTGCTGTTTCACGTGCTCGTTCTGCCAAGCCTGGTCTAGGCTTTGGCTTGAGCTTGGTCAACGAAAGCTTGAGTTCGGAGAGTGGTGGAATACTGGGCGTGGGTGGGGGAAGTCCTGTGACAGTGAGCAGTGGCCCGAGATTGGGGGGCGATGTTCGTGTCACCCCGCCTCCCACTGGAAAGACAAGGAACCGAGCTCTCAGCGTCAGTGAGGAAGAATTCTTTAGCGCCGGCTCACGCACGTCCAGCTCTCGTCCCGAATCGGACTTTTTCTCGGCAGACAGCTCCAGGACAAGCAGGAGTGGCGATGGCCGGACAACGACAGGCTTAGTGACAGATGGTACAGCGTTTGAGTTCACAAGTGGCGAGTCGAACACGCAGATCGTGCCGAGCACGCTGAGCTATAGGCGCACGGAAAGTAATTCTTACCTGGGGGACTCTCATGACGGCAGTGGGAGCTATACGCCATATACATCTAGCGATAGCCGTTCACGAACACCATTTTCAGCGAGCGACAGCAGGTCGAGAACACCATACTCCTACTCGTCCAGCGGATATACGAGCAGCATGCCCTACACGTACACGAGTGGCAGTTATGCCCCCACATCTATCTCGCCGTCCTTATCTCGTACCCCTGAGATTCGGAGACGGCGGTATGGTGCATACTCTACGAGCGATGAGCCATCTGATAGGGAGAATTATACAACGACGAGGTCGACACTGAGCGGGTGGACGAGAAGCAGGACGCCCACAACGACAACGGAGGGATTTTTAGCTGTGGAAGAGAGGGACAGCAGTGGGAGTGAGGGGTACACCACAGCTCACGCGTCGCCCAGCCCAAGCACTGCATCATTTAAGAGCCTTCCAACAATCCCAAGCGAGTCAGACTACCAGACATTGGACACGTGCAAGACTTGCGTGAGCTCGGAGTACGTGACGGCGGAGCGGTGCGCAAGTGACGTGGAGACAGAATATGTGACAGCGGAGAAGTGCAAGACTGAGACCGAAACGGATTTCTGGACAGCGGAAGTGTGCAAGAGTGACAAGGAGGAGACGCAGTATGAGACAGCGAGTGTGTGTCTTACGATCCCAAGTGAAGAGGGGTTGAGCACGCCGAGGTCGGGATTAGTTGTGGAGCTTCCTGCTGAGGAACCCATTGACGAACTCATTGATGAGCCCACTGGAGCGCCCATTGTCGAGTCAATTGACGTGCGCGTTGACGTTCCTGTCGACGAGCCTATCGAGGTGCCCATTGAAGCATCCGTGGACGAGCCTGTTGACGTGCCTACTGAAGCGCCCGTTGATGTGCCTATTGAAGTGCCCGTCGACGTGCATATTGAAGCGCCCGCTGACGTGCCTATTGAAGCGTTCGTTGACGTGCCTATTGGAATCCCCATTGACGTGCCTATCGAAACTCCAGTCGACGTGCCTATTGAAGCCCCCGTCGACGTACCTATTGAAGCCCCGTCGACGTGTCTTTTCAAGCCCCCGTCGATGTGCCTATTGAAACGCACATCGAAACGCACATCGAAACACGCACTGAAAGGCACATTCAAGCGCACATCGACTTGTACGAGGAAGAGGAAGAGGATCTGCCACCCACACCCTCGCCAAAGACACCGAGTGAAGTCCCTAGTATTGTCTCTGAGGAATCAGCTCTGGAGGTGTCGATCACGCCTGAGGCTGTCACTGCACAGGAAGAGATCGTGGAGGATGATAGCCTGCTGGAGAGTGCCCCGCCTACTACCGAGGCGCCCGAGACGCCGATCCCCATCGTCAGTGTCCCAACCGACTCGTCGTTCTCCTACACCGAGAGCTATCTGAGTCCCGCCCAGCCAGAACTTGACACGTCTATATCGACTTTGACAGAATCGACCGAGCCCTTCGTTGTCGCGACACCTCGGACCGTACAGACTCCAGTTCTCTCGATATCTGACCATGACGAAGAGGCGGTCACGCCATCCGTGCATCCATCTCAATGGCCTTCTGAGACGGACGTGTCATTGATTCTTCTGCACTACAGCCTACCCTAGTATGCAGAGCGCTGTATTGCAAGAGGGTATCGATGGGAGCTTTGAGACATCGTTCATGCGTCCAAGTGTATCGCCGCTGAGCAGTATTGCGAGGCTAACGCCTATCACGGAGACTATTTCTTCTCTTACACCATCTCCCAGGCAGGTGTTTCCCCCACTTGAGTTGGTGTCTTCGCCATCCAGTGGACCGACTCCGCTGACGATGTCCACGAGCGCGTCAAGTTCGCTGTCAAGGACCGCATCCACCGTGAGTGGTGTGTCGAGTATTGCGATTGAGGCGGAGGAGGAGGATGCAGTGAGTGTAAGAGCTGCCAGCGACATTTCGACGGTGCCGTCATTGCTGTCCACGAGAAGCGAGGAGTCGGTACGATATGTGGGTAGTTCTTTATTGCGTTTTGGTTGGAATGCTGATGTGGTATGTTGCTGTAGATGCCAATGCCCTCCCCGCGGGCCGTGCCTCTCCCGGTGTCCCCTGCCCCTACTTCGGTGTCAATGAGTGTGAGTGTGACGACACCACACGATGATGTTCCTTCCATCCATTCTATCCTCGAGACGGAGGACACGCGCACGCACACGCATACGCACACTGAGCAAACTATCACGCACGATATTGACCGTCTTATTCACCATATCCAAGAGATTGACCAGTTCCGTGGCCAGGAAACGCAGGAAATCGCAGAGAATGTACGTGCTATCCGAGACGAACTGTATGATTTATCAGAGTACGTCCGTACGAGGCTGGTCGTGGAGAGACCACCAGCTGTGCCAACTAGAGACATGTCTGTCGGGGGCAGCAGTGTGCTCTCGACGCCAAGAGGACCGCGCCCGAGGCCGGGTATTCCTCTTGTCGAGATGTCCCCACCCCTATGCGCCCCTCCTCCCCGAGTTCGCCCAGTTCAGTCATGTCGTTTTTGTCTTCGCATCACTCGGATGATGACTTAAGTCTGTTGGAAACGGAGTTAGAAGCAGAGACTGTGGAACGCTCATATTCTATCTCTAGGGAGCCATCTTGGCCATCCTCATCTTCGTCCTCAGTCACACCATCTGAAATTTCTTCCAGCGAGCCATCCCCTGGTCCTAGCTTGTCGGCGACGTCTTCGTCATCACCAACTCCTCCACCCTCATCACCGACGCCTCCACCCTCATCACCTACACCTTCGACGGCGTCGGCTACCACTGTGCGGCAGCGCGATAGCATTACGATTGAGACGCTGAGAGACATGCTGACTTCATTGAGAGAGCAAATGACTGCGCTTTGGGAGAACCAGGTGTCAACAAACCGTGTACTGGACGAGTTGCACCAGACACGCTCAGGTCCTCTGGACACCACTGAATTCAATGATCGTTTTCGGGCCATCGAGGTTCTTTTGCGTCAACTCATCGATAGACGAGTCGAGACTGAACGACCGGTCCACATCCAGCCACCGTCAGAGTCTATTTCCGATGTCGGCACAGATGTAGACGCAGAAGATTTTCAGCAGCGCTGCAGGACTGGACTCGGCTCCTGAGGGACCGTGTCCCTCTCGCTGCACCCCAGCCACGCAGAGCTCGTGGAAATCTCGATGATGAGCTGCTTGCATTATTGCAGGCACCCCACCCCAAGTGCCTATAGGCGTCCAGCCGCCTCCAGCATTGATCCCTTCGCTTACCAACCTGCGGTACGTCCTCCCAAGGTCAAGGAGCACTAGTCCATAGTACGGTCTTCGACGTTCCCGATTGCCACAGGGCCAGTAGTGTTCTCACCCGAGATTCAACACCCACCTTTTCCGTCGTATTCGAGGTCGCCGTGACGGTCGAGGACCACGCGAGCCACCGATTGAGACTGAGACAGTAACTTTCTGGTGCACCTAGGCGTCCTCCGCAACCAACGGTACACCACCCGGTGTTTTTTCCGATCCCGCACGACCACGTCCATCTACTCATATTCCTCCCCTCAACCTGTGAGTACTGCTGTTGAGTGAATCTAGTAAAATACCAATCCTTTGCTTAGATCCCCTTGCACGAAAGATCTCCGAGTGCGCCTGCTAACTTGAACCCAGCGACGAACCCTCGCCCGCCTCAAACCTGGTACCTTCCCCGCAGATCAGATGGCTTGGTATGTTCTTGAACAGATTTGATTTTAAAGATGTAACTTTTGTAATTCTGTAGGGCATGCCTCTCCGCCTGTTATTCCTGGTCAACAAGGCGATCGCCGATACGTGCCAATGCCTCCGGGACCAGTAAGTAAATCCTAAGGTATGATTTCTGAGGTTTTGATTACTCTTTCCTAGACTGTAGTGCAGTTACCACTCTTTGACACGCTGATGAACATCCTTCGGGCAAGTTACGCCATTAATATCCTGTCGAGACGCTAATTGTTTTTGCGTTAGGAACATCGTCTCGCACAACTTGCGACCGTGGACCAACAACGAGAATTGATGAGGTACATGAGGGGTCTGAATGAATGGCTTGAAAGAGACGTGCAAGACCGTCAAGCAGAATTACGGGGGTGACCGCTCGTGTTGATGAGCTTCAGGAATGATCTTGCACGACTGGGATTAGGGATGCAGCCCGGTGTGCAACCACTAGGTGTGCAACCACCAGGTGTGCACCCGATGCCTGTTGGACCTATCCCCCCTCCACTTATTTTTGGTCCCGGACCTCCTGGATTCGTTCCTGAGGGAGTCCCAGAGCCTCCTGTCATTCCTACTTTGGAGGTTCTCCTCCGCCAGACCAGTATAGTCCTTTCATACCGATGAACCCCGATGGCCCAGGCAGGGCATGCCAGAACCCCATCATTACCCTCCAGGTGCGCAAGGACCAGTAGTCCCGGGTGCTTACGGCGGTTACCCCAACCACAGCATGTTCAATACGAGCATCGCCCTGGCGATGAAGATGAACCAGTCATTCCCACAAGTCCTCCTCACTCGGGGTCTGGGTGATGTGCTCCCCACGAGACCATACGTCCCAGAACACACAATTATAGTTCAACAGAGTGATACTGAAGGAAGTGATGCTAGCACGGATACACAGCAGACCTATGCGCCACACCATGTACAACACCTCCGGAGAGTCCAATATTCCAGCTACCAGGTGATGAACATGATATCCCTGCCGTTGTGCATTCCGGAGAGCATACACACAGCCGTGGAAGCCTCAGCCCCTGCCTCTACGACCGGCTCCACCCCCTCAAGTGGATATGGCAGATCAGCCCAGGCCCATGCAGCCCTCGCCAGACGAGCCCCTGCCCATACAATATGCAGCTGATGGGTTTCCCACCACCACCCGTGTTTCCTGATCCTGGACCTGTGGTAATCCACCCACCAGTTGAGTACAGGCCTGATAGGTCCAGGTCCAGGTCTAGATCCAGTTCCGGGAGAAACGTAGTGGTCATACAACAAAGCCCTCCTCACCATTCGCCTCGCCCTGACCCATTACCATTGCGAACTGAAGAGCATGTCCCCAGATCTCCTGCTCGCCAAGAATCTGTTGGTGTTACTCCTTTGGGTGGCGACCCTGTGGGTCACGCTACCTGCTAGCCGGGGACACGTTTCACGTTCACGGTCCCGGTCTCGGTCACCTCGTAGATCGTACGGCTATGGAATATCCACATGATCCCCATATGGACGAGGTCGATATCCGTACGGTCGTGATTATGGACGAGATCCATATGACTCTCCTGATTACTACCGAAGACGTCCGTACGGTCGTGATTATGGACGAGATCCATATGACTCTCCTGATTATTACGAAGACGTCCGTACGGCCGTCATCGTCATGAGGACTACTATCCTGAGGATCGCGATCGATGGTACTCGCGAACACCACCGCGACGATAGGAGAGGATGACCGCCGCCGTCGCCCCCCACAGGCACCGCGATTCACCCTCTTCCACACGTCCGACAGAAAGAGACCCAAGCAGGAGAGATGATCCTACCTCTAGTCACAGACGGCCAAGTGACACAGGCCATCACACACAGACTCAGAGAAGTCCCACTGAATTGTCAGAAGCGGATCCTGGTCACAGACGGCCAAGTGACACAGGCCATCACACACAGACTCGGAGAAGTCCCACTGAATTGTCAGAAGCGGATCCTGATTCTGGCCACCACATCCCTAGCCATCACACGCCTGGTCGTAGCCGCACACCTAGTCATAGACATCCCACACCTGGTCTTGTCCATCACACACCTAGTCATGGTATCCCTGATTCTCCGCGGATTGAGGATGCTCCGCGATCACCAACTGTCATCAGGATTGAACCAGAGCGATACGAATCACCTGGTCGACAGGTGATCATAGGTCCGGGGGATCGTCCGTTTTCACGAGGTATGCGGGTTGCTGTGGGCATAGACTTATTCTGACAAACCTTCCAGGACGACGTTCAAGGAGCCCCGGTAGTCAGCTTCGAGATGACCTGCGTCACGCCTCCGATGGTTTTCCAACTATACATTCCTCACATCCACCTCCAGTAGCGGAACACGAGGGTGGCCATCGATCGCCTTTTGCAATGGATGACGATAGACGACATCCCTCACGACATCCCTCGCGTCGTGGAACACCTTCAGCAACGGAACACGATGGTGGCCATCGATCACCTTTGCAATGGATGACGATAGACAACATCCCTCACGACATCCCTCACATCGAACACCTTCAGTAATGGAACACGAGGGTGGCCGGCGATCACCTTCTGCAATGGGTGACGATAGATATCGACCACCCTCTGCAAGGGATGACGAAGCTGACCCATATGGAAGTCGCGACCCTTCGCGGGTCCCATCACGCACAAGATCGCGCGTAAGAACATATGCCAGCCGCTATTGAAGGGGATGATGACGGCCGCCATGAGAGCGGGATTGTTCAGGTCCCACCACCAGTTGTTCACGTTCACCCACCAGCTCATGACGGACAACCACCCTATCGATCACCTTCTGTAATGGATGATCATGGACGACATCGACCGCCCCTGTAAGGGATGATGAAGCTGACCCATATGGAAGTCGCGGCCCTTCGCGGGTCCCATCACGCACAGGATCGCGCGCAGGAGGTATGCCAGCCGTTATTCAAGATGATGGCAGCCGCCATGAGAGCGGGGTGGTTCATGTACCAGTTCATGATCCTCATGTGCAGTTTGACCCAACGACTACCGGATTTGATGACGCCCTCAATCAGCGGCACGAACGACTAGACGAAGTAGAACGTGAACTCAACCAGGTCGTTCAGGACGCTCATGAAGTGAAAACCGTCGTGAAGCAGAATTCCGGCACAGTGAAGAAGAAAGAGAGAATATCTTCCTCCAAAACGAAGATCGTCGTGAGCTGAGGCAGGCAGACAGCGCAGCGATGCGCTATTTGCCGAGCTGGAAGAGAGGGCGCATAGTGTACCTCCTCTACCGGTCCCTCCTCCTCCGGATCTGGGGATAATGCTTCCATCATTGAATCGATTCACACAGCTTCTCAGGAGGCGGCCTCTCGCTATGCTTCTGACATTTTGGAGACCGTTCGACTTGAGCGCGAACAGGCTGCTCATGAAAGAGAGTTTTTGCAGCCGAGAGGGATCAGGAACGTGCTGAATTTGCCGCCGAACGTACTCGCATAGATGAAGAGCGCGAACGGAGGGTCCGTGACCTGGAAGAAGAGCTCGCGCGCGTTCGTGGGGAGCTTGAGGGTGAAAGGCAGCTACGACAGACTGAGAATGAGGAACGAGCGGCTGCTAACGAACGTGACGAAGGCATGCGCGCGCAATTGGGCGATATCACACAGTTGGTTTCGGAGCAACGCGATGAGTGTACCAGGAAGAGGGAGCTTATGGATCAGCGATGGGAAGAAAAGCAGGGCAGGCGTGCTGAGAAAGATGCGCAGTTCCATGAACTGAAGGATATGGTCTCAAGGCTCATTCAAGACCGTGAGGCGGATCGAATTCAAGAAGGGAGCGCAGACTACGGGAGGAGGGCAAGCCCGACATTCAAGTCGTGCTTGATGAACTCACCCGGCAAAATAATGAGATGCGGGAGGCGCTTCGAGCTCTTTCTGAGGGTCAGTCTTGGGCATGTCTTTGAATGGTGCTTTGCTGATGTCATTCTTCATGGCAGACGGCAGATTGAAGGTGAGCGGCGGCATGAACACACCCTTGAAGCCGTCCGTGCTACTGCCCGGGAGCAAGTCCCATTCAATGTGCAAGTGGGTGAGTGCTTTGAACCGTGTATTTCTTTTTTTTAAATGCACATATGAAACCGTTTTTAGTATCTTGACGAATTTAGCAAAGCACTCGCAAACTGAAGTCCGGATGCTCCTTGGAGAAGTTGCAAGCTTCGTTGAAGAACGCGTAACATCCAACAGTAAGTTTTTGCCTTGAATATTGCTCATGTGTCTGACATTATATACTCTCCTCACGTGAACTTGGACTGAGATCATGCTAGAGAAAGCTAAATACGGACCAGGAGGAGAGTTGATCCCGACTGGTAAGATGTTTTGATCCATTCACTTGGGCCATTCTCAACTTTTTTTTGACAGGAAACCGCGATGCCTGGCCCTGGCGGCCCTGATGTGCGCCACCGCCTGAGGCACCTCCCCCACCTCCTGAGGAACCTGGGCCAGCTCGTCCAGCATGGCGCACACTCCCGCGCAGCACGAGGCGTAATTCGCCACCCTGACCAACACACCCGCCCCCTGAACCTGGTCCCGCACCTATAAGACAGCCTGTACACTCCTGGGTCACCTGGCATCGTGAGTATCGAGTTTTTTCATTGCATAGTTTAAGAAAGTGAATTGATTCTATGAATACTAGCAAACCCTGCGCTGGCACCTACGCCGCCGTCCATTGAGCCTAACCTGATTGTACCTGACCAAGGTAGTCCTGGTCTCTTCGGACCTCGCTCGCCACGCAGCTACCGGTGAAGACTCGTTTAATCACCCAGAAATCATATTCTACGTATCATATCTTACGACCGATTTGATGACATCTAACCAGTATTGTTACCCCTATCTTTTATCTTACTCTTCATTTATCCTCCCGTATCTACTACTCGCATCTGCTTTTATTCTTGTGTTCGTGCTCTGCTCTTGGTTATGCTGCATGTTTTATGATCCATCGTATGGCTTCTCTGAAACCGGACTTGCGTTGTATTAAATTTGCGAATGTCGATGCTTCACTTTCGAAATGCAGGTCATGTGAAAGGAAGCAAGTATGGAAGTAGTACTTGGTGAGGTAATGAGTATACTGATTATCCGTGATTGATTAGCAATCATCGGGCAAACATGCAGTTTTTGAAGCCCCTGCTGTTGGGGGTGCCCATGGGATGAAGCTGACGATGCGACCACAGGGGACATCACTGGGCTGCTTCTCGGGCGGTTGCTCCCTCTAGCACCAACTTCAACTTGGCTGCAAGGCCCCCTGTAAAAAGGGTCGGGCCATCGAAGTGCAAAGGCGATAAGATGGCATGGGCTCACAGCCAGGACACTACCTCATGGACCAATTCCACGATGATCTTAGAAGACTCATCCCTGAGCACGACGAAAGAAAACTCAAAGTCAGATGGACGCCAGGCCATGTAGGGATACCAGGGAATGAAGAGGCAGACACTCACGCGAAACGCGCCGCACGAGGCGAATCATCAGACACACGAGCCCAGCCAAAGTCGCTCCTAACCGAGGAAGGAGAACTCAGAATCCTACCAAGGAGCAAAGCGGCACTAAGACAACACTTCTACGCAAAGATCAAAAAAGAGGCCACCACCATCATGGAGAACTCACCGCGCTACACACTGCTCAAATCAGTCGACACGTCAGCACCATCAAAGAAGTTTGCAAAGAAGATAGAGAAGCTACCGAGACGTCACAGCTCACTGATGTTTCAACTCCGCACGGGACATATAGCGCTCAACAAACACCTCAAACGAATAGCGAAATCCCCAACGGCGCGTTGCCCAGCATGCGAAAACCATGACGAAACGGTACACCACTTCATCCTAGTCTGCCCAGCATACGTGAACCAGAGAGAACAAATGAGGAAAGAAGTCGGAGCAAGACAATGCAAAATCGAGTACCTGCTGAACGAAAGCAAGGGAATGAGAGCAACGTTGACGTACATCGCGCGCACGAGAAGATTGGAACAAACCTTCGGAGATGTAACCCCCCCAGCGGAAAAGGAGAAGGAATAGAGGAAACGCGACAACAAGTCGCACAAATCATATCAAGAGCCTGAAGAAGGCCCTAACGTCCGCGCGCAAGCCAGGACCACTGTATAGCATAGACAACCAAAAAACGGACCAAAGCATATACGAATAGATTAGATGTACAGTAGGTAGTGTCCATCATAGGGCATAGCCCCAACGGACAATAAACAAGGATCAAAAAAAAAAAAAAAAAAAATGGCATGGGCTGGCATGTATCGGGAAGAATCTTCTAAGGACCTGGTGAGCGATACTGAGTAGAAACACACGTCATTAAAAACTCACATTGCTATCCCGCACTAATACAGATGCGATGATATCATCAGGGTCACCTATTCTGCCTAGCGCTGGAAGGTTGCGGCTGTCTGTGACATTGTTCTTGGTTCTAGCTAAATGCGAGCAAAGTGGGAGATACTACATACCATGTATATGCATCCAGCCTTGTTGTAATTGCAGTGCACCGTTGATCCAAATGTCGTCCACTTTTTCTCGTAATCCGGTTTGGATTGCCTCGTGCATGATCGCGCGAAACTTGTCTGAGTAGACAGATAATAGGTAATCGAATCGCGCAATAATTCACTGTGAGTGACATCGGTTCTCCACGAAATCATTTAGCCCGGCTTCCGCGTCCGCTTTCTCCCGCAGTCTCTGCAGGCAACCATCCTATGACAGAGCACGAGTCGGGAGACGGCGGCGGTTGAGTGAGGAAGGAGACTGCATAGACTGAGCCTATCATTGGAAGCGAAACGGGGTGGTAGAAAAGGTCGGGTCGAGATGGGTCTGATATTACTGAATTGGAAGTTGAGTAGCGCGTGAAGAGAGCATGTGTGCGACTGGTTGCAAACACAGCTTGGGAAGCGTGCGCTGGGAGGAAGTGAAAAGGCTGAAGGACGTTCTACATGGAAGCAAACTGAACGGTCGTGCAGCGAACCTTAGTTGATGCCTGTAGGGATACCCAATTGATCGCCGAAGCCGTCGCGGTAATGATCAGTCATCGGTTTTGATTGACTGCCGGCAACTAAACCGTGAACCCGTCTTGCTGGGTTCAAGCACCAAACGATAGTACCTGGCAGATTCTCAGGATGTGAATGTTAATGAACGCTATCTCTCTCCTATCATCACTTGCAATCTCGAGACGATTGACAATGAACATGCTAACACATCCGATTCTACTCCCAATATCATTCCCAACCCGCGCTATGCGCAAATTCCAGCTACGCCGCCTGTCGTAGATGAAGGTGGCGACGATGGCTCTGTCGAAGAAGGTGAACTCCAAACAAATAGAGAGGATTTAGAGGGTGTGCTTGACGAGCCTGGCAATGAGGAGCCTAGGCTAGCTCGTCTAGCATGACGTACACTGCCGCGCAGCACAAGGCGCATTCGCAGGCCACGTCCTATGATTGAGCCTAACATGATTGTACCCGACGAAAGCAGTCCTGGTCTCTTCGGACCTCGCTCGCCTCGCAACTACGAGCCACATCCTGACCAACCACCGCCCCCTGAACCTAGTCCTGCACCTATGAGGCAGCCTGTACACTCCTGGGTCACCTGGCATCGCGAGTATTGAATTTTTTTCATTGCATTGTTCAAGAAGGTGAATTGACGCTATGAATACTAGCAAACCCTGCGCTGGCATCTACGCTTGACGAGGACGAGCCTGGCGATGAGGAACTTGGGCCGGCTCGTCCAGCATGGCGCACACTCCCGCGCAGCACAAGGCACATTCGCAGGCCACGTCCTACAATTGAGCCCAACATAATTGTAACCTGACGAAGGCAGTCCTGTCTCTTCGGACCTCGCTCGCCACGCAACTACGAGCCACATCCTGACCAACCACCGCCCTCTGAACCTGGTCTTGCACCTATGAGGCAGTCCGTACACTCCTGGGTCACCTGCATCGTGAGTATCAGGTTTATTCATTGCATTGTTGAAGAAAGTGAATTGACGCTTTGGATACTAGCAAACCCTGCGCTAGGACCTACGCCGCCGCCGATTGAGTCTAACCTGACTGTACCTGATGAGGGTAGCTCCTGGATCACCTGGCATCATGAGTATCGAGTTTTTTTTTATTGCATTGTTTAAGAAAGTGAATTGGACGCTATGAATACTAGCAAACCCCTGCGCTGGCACCTACGCCGCCGCCGATTGGACCTAACCTGATTGTACCTGACGAAGGCAGTCCTGGTCTCTTCGGACCTCGCTCGCACGCAGCTACGAGCCACATCCTGACCAACCACCACCCTCTGAACCTGATCTTGCACCTATGAGGCAGTCTGTGCACTCCTGGGTCACCTGGCATCGTAAGTATCGAGTTTTTTTACTGCATTGTTTAAGAAAGTGAATTGACGTTATGAATACTAGCAAACCCTGCGCTGGCGCCTACGCCGCCGTCAATTGAGCTTAACCTGATTGTACCTGATGAAGGCAGCCCTGGTCTCTTTGGACCTCGCTCGCCATGCAGCTACCGGTGAAGACTCGTCGTTTCATCACAAAATGAAGCCTGTAAGGGACGTCACTGCGCTAGCCATGGACACCGGCTATAGGATTCCCTTTGTACCGATCCGAAGTCCTACTTATGGAACTCCTTTGTACTTAGATATAAAAGCCACTCATTACTTTTTGTATCTTCAGTGAATTAACTCCCCGTCACTCATTCTCTCATGATCCGAATCATTCCCCGTCGAACTCATCAAGCAGCACTACAAGCCCAGAAAGCATATTCTACATATCATACGGGTCGACGATGCCCGCTGGACCTTGCCCAGCTGTTGTTGTTCATCATCACGAAGGGGCAGGGAGCTCCCATGACTCTCAAGTATAAAAGTCTGGGTTTTGTCTGGTTTTTGTGCTGTCTTTTGTATGTTTGTATTCATTCCGCCTGGTTCCTATATCGTTTTCTGGTTCGTATATGGCTTGTGGTTCGTGTACTGTCTTTGTGTGTTTGTCCATTCGCATCACTTGCTCCCTCTCTTGTTTGTGTACCATCTGGAGTGTATCTTCGTCTGCCTTAATTATCGCTCGGTCTGTTTTTGTATTTATAATCATCGTAATTTGCATCACGTACTATTGATGCCATAGTATAGCAGATTATCGTCCATGTCATGACCTTATTTCGCAGGGTAATCTTACGACCAGTATCGCTATCTTACTTCTCATTTGTCCTCCCCATATCTACTACTCGCATCGCGCTCTGCTCTTAGCTATGCTGCATGTTTTATAATTTGATCGTATGGCTTCTCTGGAGCTGTACTGATTTTCTATTAAATTTATGTTAGGCACAGGTCACGTGATATGAGTTGGCTACGCCAATGCGCCAGAAGCAAGCATGAATGTAGTGCTTGGTGCTCGGTAAAGTAATAAGTATACTGATTATCCACGATTGATGAGCGATCATCGGGCAAACATGCAGTTTTGAAGCCCCTGCTGTTGAGGGTGCCCGTGGTGATAAGGATGACGATGCGACCACAGAGGACATCACTTGGCCACTTCTCGAGCGATTGCTCCTTCTAGCACCAACTTCAACTTGGCTGCAAGGCCCCCTGTAAGAAGGGTCGGGCCATCAGAAGTGCAAAGGCGATAAGATGGCATGGGCTGGTATGTGTCGGGAAGAATCTTTCAAGGACCTGGTGAGCGATACTGAGTAGAAACACACGTCATTAAAAACTCACATTGCTATCCCGCACTAATACAGATGCGATGATATCATCAGGGTCACCTATTCTGCCTAGCGCTGGAAGGTTGCGGCTGTCTGTGACATTGTTCTTGGTTCTAGCTAAATGCGAGCAAAGTGGGAGATACTACATACCATGTATATGCATCCAGCCTTGTTGTAATTGCAGTGCACCGTTGATCCAAATGTCGTCCACTTTTTCTCGTAATCCGGCTTGAATTGCCTCGTGCATGATCGCGCGAAACTTGGCTGAGTAGACAAATAATAGGTAAGTGAGTGGAGCGCAATAATTCACTGTAAGTGACATACGGTTCTCCACGAAATCATTTAGCCCGGCTTCCGTGTCCGCTTCTCCTGCAGTCTCTGCAGGCAACCATCCTATGACAGAGCACGAATCGGGAGACGGCGGCGGTTGAGTGAGGAAGGAGACTGCATAGACTGAGCCCATCATAGGAAGCGAAACGGGGTGGTAGAAAAGGTCGGGTCGAGATGGGTCTGATATTACTGGATTGGAAGTTGAGTAGCGCGCGAAGAGAGCATGTGTGCGACTAGACACAGCTCGGGAAGTGTGCGCTGGGAGGATACGGATGTAAGTGAAAAGAAACCTTCTACGTGGAAGTAAGCTGGACGGTCGTATTGTGCATGCAGCGAACCGTGTCGCCGCGTTAGTTGATGCCCGTAGCATGTCAGGCCGCGGTGATGCCCAATTGATCGCCGAAGCCGTCGCGGTAATGATCGGTAATCGCCGGTTTCGTTTATGATCTGCAGCCAAACCGTGACCACACAGCTTTCAGTTCTTCTAACTTGGGGCTTCAAATGTTAAGTTTTCAACTTAAAGGTCTACGAGAAATTAGGTGTAACGGTACGACATACTCTTCTGCTTGAGTTGGAACGATAGTTGATTTACTCATTCAACTAGATATTTTCTAGGAATTTATATCATTGGACTATCCTGATGACATTGGGAGGGTCCATTTAATTCATTCTCATCACAGGGATAGCCTAGTTTTAATTCAGAGCCTGAAGAATCAAAGCCAAGTTTCTCAAACTATGTGTGATAATGATCGCCATCATGATAGCATGATGATATGTCTCGTGACGAGATTTGACACCGAATGAAAAAGTCGGAGATGCCAGGTCGTGCCAATCACGATGATTGCCTTCTACAGACTACATGGTGCTCATTCACTCATCCTGATCACTAAGAAAAATTCTCGACTACTCCTTCGAGAATAACCAATGAGATGAAAGAAAGCCTTCACAGGCCAAATATCTGCCAATTTACGCT
>JABCPU010000430.1:0-55234 GCA_016800925.1 Suillus spraguei | reverse complement strand
TTGGTGGCAGCGATGACGGGTGGAATGTAGGCAGTGGGAAAAGACATTTCAAGAAGTAGTTAATCAGGTGCTTGATGCGAGTTGATTTGACTGAAGATGAATCAGAGGGCGTGTTGCTTCTTATAAGCATTCAAGATTCGAGCGGAGTTCTTCAAGTTCTTTTCTGGGAGCCATTCGTTATCTCCCGATGATATCCTTTCCAGGAAACAGATAACGTCGGCGATTGCCGGTTCCTTTGTGGAAAGAATTGCTTCGATTTCATATTCTTCTTCTTCTTCGATGATATCAGGTGGGGTTCAGGGAAGTTCGGTCCGTGTACGTCTGTTTCGCTATAGGATGATAAGACAGAAGCATGGAACGTGGGTGAATCTTCCATTGCGGAGGGAGCTTGAGTGTGAACGTGATGGGTGATAAGACATCGATGATCGGGAAAGGTCCGTATCGTTTCGGTGCCAGTTTCCTTGATGGGAGTTTAAGTCTAAGATTAGCGGCGATAGCCAAACCTTATCTCCGATCTTCCATGGGTGTACTTATCTCCTCGGGATCGTTCGGCCATTGTCTGCATTGCAATGTTGTGACAGGCGATTGCTTCTTCTCTTATCTTCTGCAGAGATCGTACTCGATCTTCTGCTGCGGGGACGGATGAATCAGGGATAGATGAGGGATAGCGCGTGGTTCATATCCCATCATCAAATAGAAGGGTGATGCATTCCTTGCATCGTGTTTTCGGTGGTTGTGGACGAATTCGGCGATTGGTAGGTGTTCTACCCAATCTTCAGGGTTGTTACGGCAATAAATGCGAGGTATGTTTCAAGTTCTTGATTAGCCTTTCCGTTTGACCATCAGTCTGTGGGTGGTAAGCCGTGGATGGAGCGATGACGTAGTCGAGAAGTCGGGCAAGTTCCTTTGAGAAGCGAGATAGGAATTGCGGTCCTCGATCCGAGATACTTTGTCATGGAGTCCAAATCGTCGGTAAACATGTTTTAAAAATAGCTTGCCACACCTTCTGAAGTGATGGTTTTCAAACAAGGGATAATAATTACCCCCTTCGTAAGGCCATGGTCTACCACGACCATGATACTGTCAAAGCCTCCAGAGACGGGAGGTCAGTGATAAGATCAACGAGACCTGGGAGAACGGGCGAACAGCCGAGAAGGAATAGGCAAGCGGGGTCGAACAGGATGAGTATCCGCTTTCATTTGCTGACAAAGGGCGCAACCCTCAACGTATTTCCGAATATAAGAGCCCATTGCAGGCCACCAGCTTCTCGTTTGACGAGTTCTTCAGTTTTGAATCTACCGGGGTGTCCCGCGGTAGGATGATCATGATACCTTTTCAGGATATCGGAGCGATGCGCCGGTGGAATATAAGCGCGATTCTTAAAATAGAGGACGTTCTCCTCAATCTTCCAATCAGAAGTGCCGATTTCATAGGGGGAAGGCACACGCCATCAAGGGCATCAGATGCCGTTTGAAGACAGGGTCGTCGAGGGGGTCAGAGGATGACAGCACATCCTTCAAGTCGGTGTCAATAAGACGAACGAATAGAGCGTCAGGGAGGAGGGTCTGGTCCTCGTTATCGTCTTTGCCAGAGTCATAATCAGGCCGGCGGGATAGTGCATCAGGTACTGCTAATTTAGTACCTGCAACGTGATGCAGTTCGATGTCGTAAATAGACAAAATCAATTGCCAACGTGCTTGGCGACGGGTAGCTTCTGTGCACTTCTAAAGTACAGAAGGTTCTTATGGTCGGTGAATACCAGGACGGGTGTGGGTTTCCTTCGAGATAATGACGCCATTCGTTCAATGCCCGGATCACGGCAAGGAGTTCCCGATCAAAGATCTGGTAATTGCGTTCTGCGGGGTTCAAGACTGTGAGAGGTATGCACATGGGTGATAAACACCATTCTCATCAGTCTGTAGGAGAACTCCGCCAGTTGCTACAAGCGAAGCGTCGGTAGCAATGGCAAATTGTCGGGAAGGATCAGGGTTACGGAGTACCGGTTGGGAAGTGAAGCGTCGTTTCAATTCTTCGAAGGTGTCCATACATTCGGTTGACCATTCAAAGGCCTTATCTTTCTTTGTCAAATCGATAAGGGGTCTGGCGATGTCAGAATAGTGGGAAATGAACGTGCGGTAGAAGTTGCAAAAACCGAGGAATGACCGAACATCTTTTACAGATTTCGGGATTGGCCATTCGGAGATTCCCTTGGTCTTGGCGTGTCCATAGCAACTTGTCCGGGGCGAATTATCATTCCGAGGTATTCCACTTCTTCTGCATCGAAGGTGCATTTCTCCGGTTTCAAGAACAGTGTTCTTTTCGTATTTTCATCAAAACTCGTCTGTCCGTTCACGGTGTTCTGCCATTGTTGTAGAGAAAATCAGGATATCGTCCATATAGATAACCATCCATCCTTCATTGATTTCTTGTTGAAAGGTGCGATTCATGTATGCTTGAAAAGTTGCTGGGGAATTGCAGAGGCCGAAGAACATGACGTTCGGTTCAAAGAGGCCAAATTCCGTGGTAAAAGCAGCTTTCCACCTATCATCAGGATGGATGCGAATGTTGTTATAACCGGACCGGATATCCATTTTCGTAAAGAACTGTGCGTTATGAAGACGTGCGACAAGGGAAATAGGGAGTGGGAGCGGATATGCGTTCTTGACTGTCCAATCATTGATGTAGCGATAATCTTGACAGGGACGCAGTTCTCCACTCTTCTTTCCCACAAAGAAGAAGCCACTAGCTTGAGGTGACTTCGATTCTGAGATAAAGCCTTTCGCAACGTTTTCATCGATAAACGTTTTGACAGCAGCGCGTTCTTTTTCCGATAGCGGGTAAACCTTAGACGTACGAGGAATAAAACCGGGTTTTGTCGATCCGATGATCGATACCAGGGCGTTCGGGGGGTAGTTTGTTCAATCCGTCTTTAGCAAAGACGTCTGCGAAGTCGTGCAAATAATCCGGGACCAATTCTTCGAAGGATTTCTTTTTCTTTTCCTTCTCGTCCGTGCGAATTCCTGAGCTTTGTTACTATATTTCGAGGAGGGAGAGGAATGGAGTAGTTGGAGGATTGTTCGAATTGGAAGTTCCATCACGTGTCAAGGTGTATCCATGGATACTTCTTCTATGATCCTCATGCTAATCCATCGGTATGTCGTATTCCACAAGAAATTCTCCATCTCCTAGTTCATACGAGGAAATTTCGCGTACTTCTGGTGCATGCCAGACGTCATTCATGGTGTCGAATTGGTCATCATCCTCGGTTGGGATCAACGAGGGCACGGGTTCTTCTTATCGGGATTTCTTCATTGAAGCTGAAAGAGTTTTCGGGGGAACGAAGAACTTGGATAGTTTCGGTACGTTGGTGCTTCGCCTGGGAGTTCTTCTTCCGTTTTCCTTTTCCTGTTTCTGTTCTTCTATTGGCCGTTGCTCAATAGGTTCTTGTCCACCCGATGCTCGGGTTCGATTCATTCTTGCGCTTCTCTGCGCGAGGGATCGGTGATACTGCTCGCGGCAGTTGTACACGTGGAGTGGTTCGTAGTACGTGGCATTCGTACTTCTGGTTCTGGGTCTTCAGGAGCAATAGGGAAGCGATGAATGGTTTCGGAAGACGGGAATGTTGCCATCTGGTATGATGTTGAAAGTCGGGCAACCCGTTCTTCTTCGTCTTTATCCAATCGATTTCGATTTCATCATTTCTCTGTCCGTGAAAGGACAAGTGTTTCAGCAGCCCAATCTATAATTGGGTTCATTGCTCGTAACCATGGAATTCCAAGGAGGATTTGATCTCTCCTTCCTAGTTTGGTGATGTTGAATTTTCCATACATGGTTCGATCGTCAATTTTGACCACTAAAGGCAGTAATGCGTGATTGGTCCTCCTTTTATGAAGTTCCATCTGCCGTTGTAACTCGAAATGGTTCTTGAGTTTTCGTCGTGTGATTTGATGGAGTTTCACAAACTCTTCTGAGATGAATGTTCCTGCTGCTCCTGAATCGATAACAGCGTGTGTCGACGGATTTCAAGCGAGTACGCGAGTGGAGGGTGATAGGGACACGAAGTTCTTTTCTTTCACCTACAGCGCGTACAAGTCTTAGTAATACATTGGGAGAAACATACGTCGAGTCTTTGTTTCTCCAAGTCAAAAATCCTCAACAATCCGTCTCACGGTTTCTTCATCTTCTTCTTCTTTTTGACTTCGGTTTGTCGGAGCGGGGTCTTCTTCTTTCTTCAGGACAATTATGATGCGGTGTCCTGTCTTTCTGCATCCGAAGCATTGCCCTTTCTTCATGCATTCGGATCTTTCCATGTCGGAGATTCGATCTACGACCATTGCGTTGGAATCACGGTTCGGAATATACCGTGCATTCCCATAGTTCTTCTTCTTCTGTTGTGGAACATGACGTGTCCTCATGGCGTTAAGCCGATGATGGGCGTTGTCAATAGCAACGCATTGCAACACAACATCTCTGAATATCTCGGAGACATCTCCCGTATTGAAAAGCTTTGTAAGGATACCCCAATTAAGACCGTCTTGGAAGAACTGGATCTTCGTTGCGTTATCGGTGATATGAGCCTTGGCTGCAAGTGCCTCAAAGTCGGACATAGGTGTGAAGATCTCCAGTTCCTTGTTTGAGATCTCTAAGGCGTGTAAGCGCGGTCATCCTGGTATCCACTGGTTCGAATGCTTCTTTGAAGCTCTTCATAAAATCCACCATCGTCCCATAACCAACTTTTTGTCCCGAAGTGTCGGTAGATTGGGCGTGTTCAAGGAATTGTTCCTTCCAAGATTGGCATTCTTTCGGTCATGAAGGATGTTATGTAGATGATCTTCTGCTTGTCGGTGGTGTAAAGCTTTTCATTGATGTCAAAGTGCAAGTTGCACGACTGGATAAACTCGCGAGAGTGATCGCGATCTCCATCAAAACCAATCGGTTGACCGATCTTGTATTCGAATTCTTTGGTCGACATGGTTGATGATTCTTCTGGTGAGTTATACTTTCTCGGTGCCTACACGCGCTGTCTTGCTGTCCGTTAGGGCTTTCTTCTGTCAGAGGCTTCTCTTGACAATCTGCTCAGCGTACGCGTACGCTAGTCTACTGATCTAGGCGATCAGGGTTCAGGGTCGAAGACTGGATAGTCGACGATCAAAAAGGACTTTAATCTTTTGTTACGAACTGGGGTGGCGTCACCAGCGACAGTGAAAAGACACAGACGGTTCTGCTGGGAGTTCTTACAATGTTCAAAAGAGGAACAAGGTGAAAGTACAAGGAACGCGTTCCGAGTACGATCAAGGGTTCAGCCTCAATGACAAGTCAAAGAGGTATCCGCGAGAATAGAGACTAAGGCTAAGGAGTGCTTAGACTTAGAGACGATTCAAGACGACTTAGGTTGGGAGACCTAAGCGAAGGAGATTCCAGGTAAAACCCCAGTAAGATTAAAGTAAAGAAATACAAGTGTAATGCAACATGCTTAAATAGGTAGATATGTGCGCACAGACCAAGAGAGGCGTGAGAATGTAAGTGCGTATCCAAAGGAGGAAGGCAACTATAGTACAGATGCGTTGAGCATATGAGTCAGAGTCATGTTATGTAATATACAAGGTAAATGAAGTAAGAAAATGAATAGGAGCACATACGATTGTAACAGAATATGGTTTGGAGGCTTCATATTCGAGGACGGCTCTTTGGAAGAGTTCGATGAAGACTGTCAGTTTCCAATTAGAGATCTGTCGGAGCATCACCCAGGTCAATCGAGGACGTGAAGTTCTCCTGTAACTTATCGGACATTGACGATGCCTCAGACGAGCTCAATATTCCCTGGGAACCTCTCAAGGACAAGGACTTCGCGTATGTCAATCCATACATTGGCATTATGTGGGACTTGGCGCAGAACAAAGTCTACCTCGACGAGAATAAAAAGAAGAAGTATCTATCAGCAATCGAAGTTTGGCAAAACCGCAGTACCCACGTGCTCAATGACATACAGCAACTATACGGTAAGTTGCTACATACCACGCTTGTTGTTCCGAAAGGACGCGCATATCTTACATCGCTCGAAGCTATGTTGTGCCTCGCTTTTGATAAGCCTTTTCTCCCCGAAGGCCTGTCAAAAGCCTCAATTCTGATCTTTCTGGTGGAAAACTCTGTTGCGGAGCTCTTTCGTCGGACGCACAATCCCTAGACCTCTCAGTCTGTATAACCCAGAAGCATATTCAGATGCTAGCTCTGGTTGGAATCGCTATCACAATCGGAAGTCAAATGGCGAGCCTGGCGTCTTCGAAAAGGATGGCAAACCCTCAATGGTAAAAAAGACATCGGGTGGGCAGAAGCTGTCGGCTTCGCTTCGAGCTACTTATTATCTACCTTGTCGGGATGGGAGGATCACAACGTCATTTCAAAGTCTTTGGGGACAATCAAGGAGTCATCGAGGGCTGGAGAAACGGACGCAGTAGGAATTCAGCCGTCAACGAGGTCTTTCGTCGAATCTTCATCTTTATCGACAATTCCGCCGCATCTTACTCGTTTCACCCCACATACATCGCTAGCAAAGAAAACCCCGCAGATGATCCTTCCAGAGGAGTCTACGGCAGCGCAAAAGACCTATTGCCAGATCTCCCCATTCCCACAGCGCTCGATCCATTCATTGTCGATCCATTCATTGCCTCTACAGATCCGAGAAGATATAGTACAGACGGAATCCAATCAGTTGCCCCCGTCACATCTGCTCTCAACAGTTCCAATGAAACTGTTGAAAAAGACACAGGTATCATCAGTGACGCGCTCTATCATATCCACCAGAGACAGCAATATCCGTCTGGACTCGCGCTTTAGCGCACCTCTTCCACCAGACCCCATAGCGAAACCTTTACCATATAAGACAGGTCTCATACCAATACCCTCGCAATTGCGTCCACACTGTCTAGCGCGAGAGAGACTAAAACTCTGGTTTCCGTCAGAAACCAGAATAGCGAGAGGAAGCAGATGGACTTTTTCTGGCGATTGCAGAAGAAGACCTGCAGCGGGTCTTGACCGTAATGAATCTATCATGGGCACCGGGAACGAGAGAATGTTATGGAGCAGGACTTTTAGTATTTCACGTCTTCTGTGACGAGAGGAGCGTACCAGAAGAGCAAAGATGTCCAGTGGACACGAGGACCATGCTGAATTTTGTTGCGAGTTGCGCCGGGTCCTATTCCGGAAAAAACAATATCGAACTACGTCTATTGCTGTTAAAGCTTGGCCATACACTGCATGGTTCAGCCTTGGGAGATTCAGCAAGACGAACTCAAAGCATCCTTGGACAGCGCATCAGAACTCACTCCGGATACCTCCAAACGACTCAAACGCGAACCCTTCACTGTAAAAATTCATTCTCAACATCCGCACCCATCTAAATCTATCAGCACCTCTCGACGCAGCAGTATTCACGTGTTTGACGAGTGCCTTTTATGGCCTATGTCGCACTGGAGAGCTCACAGTCAAGTCGATGAAAGCGTTTGATCCAACAAAAAACGTCAAGCGCTCGAATCTAGAGATGGACGTCGAAGATAGACATGAACTTAGAGTAACGAAAGATATTTTTGCCACGCACCAAAGTTGCAATGGCCGGAGAAGGAGTATACTGGGTGCAACAACAAGATCTCTCGGACCCCAAAGCCCGCTATCCTTAATCACCTTTTAATCAACGATCCTTCGCAAGATAGCCACCTCTTCGCCTGGAAGCACAAAAATGGCATGAAGACCATTAACCAGGTCCGAATTCTGGAAACGGATCAGCGGAATAGTTAAAAGAGCAGGACTAGGAAATCTCAAAAGCCATGGCTTACGAATTGGGGGAACTTTGGAGTATTTGCTTCGAGGAGTGCCGTTTGACGTGGTCAAATCTATGGGAAGGTGGTCGAGCGAAGCGTTCACCATTTATTTACGCAAACATGCGTTAATTTTGGCACCTTACCTGCAAGAGTCACCTGCCTTGGAACCCTTCACTCGCTATACTATGCCTCCAATACGCTGATAAGGTGAGCTTACATCACTTCGCCCTTCTCCTTCGAGGCGGGAGTCCATGCTGCGCCTGACGCATCGCAGGGCTCCTTAGAGTTGGGAATCACGGCTCATCCTGGACTTTCACAGGTCGGTGTTTCGGGTCGTAAAACCCTGCGGGTTTTAAGCCCAAATAGCTGCGCGACACTCACTATTTGTATAATCAGATATCATTAGCTGGATAATATATCTGATTCTCTTCGTTCCGTCACAAAAATCGGCAGCAGCACATAGATCGTATTCTATATGAGTTCGAGGTACGAGAACTAAAGATAGAATTATGTCTATGTGGCGACACGACTTTTCGTGTTTCCCACCTTCTTGCTTTGTACTACTACAGTAGTACTCTCAAGTCTCTTCACTGCTCGTCTACACTCAGTTCTTTGCACCCACCCGCCATCCCTTGTTCTAACAGCTTGCGTCTTGTTCAGAAGAACACTATTGAATTATTCACCAAAAGAAACTTACTCGACGCATCGACTTCGACAAAAGCAGAATTCTACACGTTCTGCATTTTGAGCTAAGGTGTCCCAACCCGCCCTCACGGCTCATCCTGGACTTTCACAGGTCAGTGTTTCGGGTCATAAAACCCTGCGGGTTTTAAGCCCAAATAGCTGCGCGACACTCACTATTTGTATAATCAGATATCATTAGCTGGATAATATATCTGATTCTCTTCGTTCCGTCACGAAAATCGGCAGCAGCACATAGACTGCCTCAAAAAGGTAAAAGATCAAAGTCACGTGCTCTCGCGTGGCGTTTTGGCCGAGCGCCACCGTAAATTTCTATGCTCCGAGTGTTGGTTATGAATACTCCGAGTGTTGGTTATGTATACTCCGAGACCTACGGAATACAGCAATGAGTCGAGTAGATGATGAGCACAAAGTATTGACTATAACGAGTTCTTGGAGTCGAAGTGATGCAACATCAGCTGTCGATCTGTCAGCTCCTTGAAAATCAATGCAGTAGAATAAAGTAGCCAAGACAATCAGACCAGGAGTTCTGGTAAAGTCGAATAAGAGTATGAATGCCGAAGTGACGTACGCTCCACTGCGCATATGAGCTGCTGATCTATCAGCTCTCACGCATTGATGAATCTGACCAGTGCGTCTACCTGGATGGCATAAAAGCGATAGTCAGGAGGGCAACCATCATTTCATCAACGAACTACAATGTCGTCTCCCAAAGTCTGGTTCAGTAAGTGTTTCCTCTACTCACTGGTAAGTTGACCGATACTAAGCACTGTGTACAGTAACGGGGGCATCTTCAGGATTTGGAAGATCTATGACAGAATATGCGCTCACCCAAGGTGACATCGTAGTAGCAACCCTCCGCAAACCACAGGTTCTATCCGATCTCGTAGCCCAATACTCGGCAGACAAGCTCCTCGTGCTAAAAGTCGATGTCACGAAGCAAGAAGATATCGACGAAGCATTTGCGCGCACACGTTCGACCTTCGGGCAGCTCGATGTCGTGTTTAATAATGCGGGATATGGATTTTCCACGGAAATCGAAGGCACGCCCATTGATAAGGCACGTGAGATTTTCGAGACAAACTTTTGGGGCGCGACGAACGTCAGTCGTGCTGCGGTAAAGTTTTTCAGGGAGGTAAATGAACCAGCAAGGGGGGGACAATTCTTCAACTCAGTTCGGTTGTTGGGTTTTATGCGCTCCCTGGGTGGGGTTATTATAGTGCGACGTGGGTGCAGTTTCAAATTTGAATGGGATTGAGATGATGCTGATGGGTCTGCAGTAAACATGGTAGGAATCTTGATACGTGGCAAGTGTTGATGATTGATTTGATGTACAGCACTTGAGGGGTTCTCAGATAGCCTTGCGAAAGAGCTGCCGGATTCATGGAATATAAATGTACGTTGCACTCTTCGCCAAAGGATTGTACTTACAACAAGCAAACAGATTTGCATAATCGAACCCGGACGGTTCCTCACAAACGCAGAGAACGCAGCAGAAAGGTTACCACAACATCCAGCATATGCCGACGAGTCCTTTGCAGCATCCGTGTTGCGTCAGAAGATGGATAGTGTGGTTTCCGAAGGAGATACAGAAAAGTTCACAAGGACCGTGTATGGAATCATGCAGGGAGGAAAGATACCGAAGCGGTTGCCTATGGGTTTGGATGCGCTTGGGGCAGTAAATATCAGGATTGAGAATTTGAAGGCGACTGTAGATGAAACCAATGGATGGTCAGTGGATTTGAGGAGAGCTGGTGGGGGTGTCGGGAATATTGTCATGCCTACATAATATTTAGTTCAGTGGTGCGACTGACATGATTACTCATTATGTATAAGGTTTGATATTTATAGATAAGTGAACGTTCATCGCGGCGGGTCCGAGTAAGAATGGCTCTGGAGGCGACTTGGGTCTTCTGATTGTTTTTATGTCAATAGCTATTCTCAAACCCCTGGCCACATTGCGGGCGTGTTACTACTGCATACTGAAGTTGCCTAGATGTCATTCCCTCACCTTATTGGATACGGTATACTCATCTTTACAGTATGGAAGCTTGTTCGAAGGCGAGCTTCCAGAAAGGCAAACGCCCTAGATGTTGCAGGTCCAAAAAACGAGCACTGGTTGAAAGGTTGGGCTTCTCTTGCAATCAGTCACGAATTCCCGCATATTGGATGCTCACGGATATTCATGCAGGCAACTTGGAGTCAGTACTCGTGGACAGTTTCGACCGCTGCTTAAAGATGGCAGCAGACTATGGTGGAGTCATCAAAATCCATGCCTTGTTTGGAGTGCGTACTGTGTATCCCTGTAAAAGGCATATTATTGACACATCACCCATAGGCGGAGTGGCTAATCGTATCAGATCCACGCGCGCTCCATCACATACTTGTTAAGGAGCAGCATATCTTTGAGGAAAATGATAACTTTATATTGTTAGTGCCAAGTATTGTTCGAACATCCCTTGCTGACCCTTCTAAGTTCAAACAAGCTCGTCTTTGGCGATGGTCTTATTTCTACGCGAGGTAAAACCACTGTCGATATTCATGTATTTGTTTTCATCATTTCGCAGGAGAACAGCACCGGAAACAACGCAAAATGCTTAACCCAGTGTTCTCCATCTCTAATATGCGGGAGCTTCTGCCCATTATTCAAACCATTTCCCATCAGCTAAAATCCATCTTCGTATCGGACCTTCCTATCCACCGTGAGCATGGTCATGCACGCCACCATCCAGAATCTCACTATTGGCACCTACAGTTCCAGTGGAACTCGACGTGTTGCCTTGGCTCTCTCGCAGTTCTCTGGATTGCATTTGTGAGGGCGTGCTGGGCTACCATTCAGCTGCATTAGACGCAGGAAATGAGAGTGAATACACCGAAGCACTGCGGATGCTAGGGTGCGTACACTGATCTGTCAATGAAATCATCCCTCGATAAGTTTAGTCCCGCAGCCCAGCCATCAGTAAAACCATGCTATTTCGACCCATCGTTGGGGTAGTTAGGCGTAATTTCTCTCTTTATTGGTGTAAAAAGATAGCGGACTGGCTCACAATAAGTTGGTTGCCGACACAAACCATGAAAGATATCAGAGAACTACGCCGCATAGTTGAAATCATGGACTCAGCCAGTAGAAACATTTTTGAAGAGAAGAAGGCTGCACTGGCGATGCACGACACGTCGGGGAGAACTAAGGGGAAAGATATCATGTCTATCATGCGTGCGTAATCATTATCAATGGAATATGCACTCATTCTCACGTGGGACATGCACAGTCAAAGCAAATGCCTCATCTGCCGAAGGAGATAGACTGAGTGATGCCGAACTCCTTGGACAGATGAAGTCAGTCCTGATGGCTTCCCTGCGACGAAACTGATTTTTCTATGCAATAGCGTTATGATTTTTGCTGGTCTCGAGACAACGACGGCAGCAGTGGCTCGTACATTGTATATGCTCGCCATGCATCCTCATGTCCAACAACAGTTAAGAGCAGATATCTGTGATGCCATGACTGCACATCAAGCAGTTGACGTCAATCGTTCGCACGCCGAAGATGACTTCGAGTCCGTCAGACTACCATACGATTCATTGATGAATCTTCCTTTCCTAGACGCAGTCGTTCGAGAGACATTAAGGCTTTATCCGTCACTTCCTATTCTCGGTCGAATGTTAGTTTTTCTGAGGAGAAATATTATTTGCTGACTTACTTTTCCGAAGATCGACATCAGCAACGTCGATACCGGTACAATTTCCCGTTCGAACTGCATCTGGCGAAGAGATCAATACCATTTCTGTGGCTAAGCACCAGGCAATCATCATGTCCATCGTTGCTGCGAATCATAACCAAGCTGTCTGGGGCGAAGATGCGTCAGAATGGAAACCTGAGCGATGGCTCAACTCTACCCAAGGTCGGTTTTTGTGCATGCAAAAGAGGTAGTTTCTCATCAATGTACTTTTAGCTGGAGTCAAGGACGGAGTGAGATACCCAGGTGTTTATTCATCTATGTGTGTCACAGTGATCATTTTGTTGCAATGTCTGACCCCACGTCCTTCAGGATGACGTTCCTCGCAGGCAATCGTTCTTGCATGTACGACGTCCATCTTTTGAACGAGTCTGTTTTAACAATCCACTTCCCTAACAGAGGCTTAAAATTCGCCGAAATGGAAATAAGTGAGACATTCAGATTGTTGGTCATTCTTCACAATGACTAGTGTTCTTTCTACCAGAGGACGTATTGGTCACTCTTTTGCCAGACATACATTTCGCTCTGCCATCAGAACCAGACGAAACTGGGCATGTGAAGGAAATCCACTGGAAAATGAGCGGTTTCCACATACCAGTCGTTAAGGCGCCTGCTGGAGATGGTGAAACGCCTCAACTACCCTTGAGCTTGCGGCTCGTCCAGAAATGATTGAGACTACGACTACATACCTTTCATTCTTGAGTTGCAAGTGGATGAGGTTCCGCATCCTAGATTTTGATTCCAACCTTGAAAGTCAGTGTCTCGTCGCTCTAGCAATGCTTTCCAAACAGCAGACCAGTTGTATCTAGATTCTAATGTACGTTGTTGTCGTAAATTTCCTATTGACCTTGCGACATGTTTGTGTTTTTGGCAAAAACACGTTGGTGAATAAGCACGACCAGCTCGGAACCCATATCAACGTGACTGGCATATGAACTTCTGCTCATGATCAATCGAGCACCTAATATCAAACGCGATACAGACAGGGTAGTACGAGATTGTGGGCCATGTCAACTTCAAGATAGACTCAGGTGCAGTTACACCGACTTGCCTGTGCAGATATGCTTGCCTATCGAAGTTGGCGGTTTCATCAATGCCTTAGGTGCGTCTGCTAGTGCTTGTCAGTGTATCTACTCGGTGACAAATTTAGCAGCTTCATACAGACGAGGAAATATGAAGTTAGCTTTGAAAATATAGAAAGTGGTCGATTGACTTGGAGATATTAGGTTCAATTACCCCGTACTTTACCGAGCATCCTTCTCACCTGTTAGTCAAACACTAGAGGGTGGAGTTTTTGAAGGTAACTCGGAAAAGTTCGCAAGGACTGTGCATGATGTTGTACAGGGAGGAAAGATACCAAAGCGGCTGCCTGTGGGTTTGAATGCTCTTAGGGCACTGAATGTTAGGATTGAGTGACTGTACATGTAGAATCATGATAACTGCAGAAAAGTGAGAAAAGTCTGTAACTTCCGGCACAATTCCGGTAGTGAGTATGTGACAGAGAGTGTTGGTGTATTTTCACACCGTGTCTATAATCTGCGAGTTTATGCTGTGTAAGGTCTAGTAGCGGGATTCTGGGAATTCCGGTCCGAGGAAAAATGCACTTAGGGACCACGGGTCCTTTCCATAGCTTAATTGCATGAATATATATAGCCCCTGAGTAATCATCAGGATAATCTTCGGGCCCCATAACTCAAAAATCGGAGCTTGAAGTATACTTCGAAGTTCGCCCTGCCCAGCAGTTACCAGTAGCATCCCTACCAGTATGATCCCCTCTCCTATCATTCATGCACGATATGCCCTCAGCACTCGATTACTTTCTCAGACACGCTCCCGAACGATGATGGTAGCGGCCACACAGACGAAGCGCGCAGCCAAACGAGAAGGCACGATCGCAGACGTGTTCACGTCCCTAGATCCTGGTACCAAAGTCTCTGCACTTCCAGCTCGATTCGCTCAGCTGAAGAAGGATGTACTCACCGATATGGGCGCAACCCATGCGAGCATCGTGCAGACCTGGAAGGAGGTTCTAGCTGCTTTGGAAGTACGAACGAAAGAGATTGTTGATTTGGGGGGAAAAGTACACGCACTTGTTCAACGGCTTCTTTACATGACCGAAACTCGCAGGAACATAGGTGATTCCTCGTGTGTCGTTTGCAGACATTGAACGCGGCTTGTCCAACACTCAGAGGGATGATATCAAGAATTCTGGTGTTGTTGTAGTCACGGGCGCCGTTCCAAAAGAGGTTTGTTCATTGTAACTTTGTGATACAATATCAGCCAGGTTCATTGTAGGTATAGCAAGCGCTACAATGGAAAGCGTCCGTAAAGCAATATATCGCCGCAAATCCTGTCAAAGGTCAGTACTTTCCCTCACGCTTCTTTCAATGACTCGACGCCGTGTTGTAGGCTTCCCGGCGAACGATATTCAAGTTTACGAGCTCTACAACACCAAACCTCAAATCGCGGCGCGTACTCATCCAGCCATTCTCCGTACTCAACAAGAGCTCCTCCAGTTTTGGCACGACCCATCACGCGAGCATGTTTGCTTCAGTACCCCCATCAGTTATTTCGACCGCTTGCGAATTCGTACTCCTGGTGACACCTCGTTCACAGTTGGCCCTCATATCGATGGGGGAGGCGTCGAGCGTTGGGAGGATCCTACGTTCCGTAGAGTCTTCCAACGAATCTTAGCAGGCGGCGCAGGTTGGAGGTCACACGACCCATTTGATGTATCCTGGCGCATTGATGCAAAGCAAGATCTATACAATGCACCGTAAGTGTTATATGTTCTACTTTATATATACGCCCACCATGTTCGAAGTGGTCAGTGTTCTGTCCTCCGTTGTTGGCAGGGCTGGACCTCACTCTCCATGACTGGCGTTGGCGAGGGTACACTTCGTGTACTTCCCATGCTCTCCCTTGCGACGGCGTACATCATGCTTCGTCCTTTCTTCCGTCCTGGCCCTGCTGGCGGCGAGTGGGAGTTGGACTTGGAAAGCAGCTCATTTCCGGGCAGTGTACCAGGCAAGGGGCAGGAGCTTAATGAAGAAACGCACCCGCATCTGAGACTCGGCGAGACCATGACGAGCATTCCAGAGATTCAACCTGGTGATCAAGTTTACTGTATGTAGTTTCTGATGTTCTCTTTACATTTCTTGACAATGTTCGTGCTGGCAGGGCACTGTGACACCGTGCATTCTGTTGAACAACTGCATGGTGGTCAAAAGGATTCGTCAGTTTTCTATATTCCTGCAGTCCCACTTTCTGTGAGAAAGTGAGCCGTCTGTGATTGCTAGTTCTAGTTTAAGCTCAACTTAAGTTCGGCATTCCTTAGCGCATCATATATTCGTGACCAACGAGTTAACTTCGTGCACGGTCTTCCCGCTCCGTATGTTTCTCGTCTCGAGTGATTCTCTTGACGCTGACTGCTCAATATTGGCAGGGACTTCCCGGGAGGCTCTGGCGAATCTACTTTCACCGGGCGAGCTACGGCGCAAGATATCACCACTAGCCAAGGACGTCGGGCGTTAGGTCTCGAGCCGTTCGTATCGAGGGGCGCCGAGAATGACGACCTTGTCGATGCAGCGAATCGCGTGTTGTTCGGTTGAGGGTGTCGTAGATAACAAGTTTCGCGTATCCCACTGCAATTAGAACGTTCTTGGTTGCTGAATGCAGAACAGTACCCACTTTTTCTTGAAAGGTCAAACAATCTAGGTACATCAACGGAACGTTTAATGTTCTAATTGAGCAGAGATTCACGTGAAAATGCAACAGGACGCCAAGCCATGATGGTATCAACTGAGTAAACATTTTTTTGGATCCTGTCCTTTGGGGTCTGCTCACCTAGCCTGAGTATGTGCACCTGGGTGTCAGTGACACAGGATAGGGGTCATTGAATTCATATCACCTCGAGACTCGCACGCCTCCATGACCTCACTCACACACCTAACGTCATTCTCCCCATTCCCAATAAACATTTTCATCTTGTAAACATCAAGAATCTCGTTCTAGTGTCCAGTATAGTACATTAATATCCTTCGTCGTATCAACCAAGCACACTCACCAGCCCGCTAGGTGCAAAACTTAGCCATAAAGACCTCGTATGAGCCAAAACAAAGATGTATCTCCCACTAGCGTTCTCCACAGCACTCGCGGACTCGGTCTTTCCATTCAATTGGATTCACCACGTCATGCGTTTATTCGTCATGTATCTAGTTGCGTTCTTTACCGTTAGTTCGCCGCCCATCGAGGCCCAGAGTGGTAGCAGCAGTGGGGAATATCTGGTTGGGCTTGGTAAGCACAGTCTGTCAGTCTTACAGAGTCTGTGTGATACTGAAAGTTTGTGTTACAGGCATTGGAGATGTTACTGGGTACGTTTGCCGCCTTCTGGTTGTTATTCGGGTGCCTCTCATGATACCTCCAATAGCCCTGTCGTCGAAACAAATATGATGGTACGTGCCACTTCATCTCCATTTGTATATACCATATGAGCAGCGCGTCAGGGCTATGCATCCCTACCACAAACTGACACTGGCCTCCACATGCGCCAACGCAGCCGCGCATTTATCATAGCTGATGCTTCCAACCCATTTGAACGTGTTCTCTTCATCAACTCTGGTACGTCAGTTATATCCAATTGATATCTTCTAATTTGACCTCAACCTGACAAATAGACATCTGCATGGGCGACACCGGCATCCGACGAACCCTCCTCTCCTCTCTTCAATCGCTCTACGGAGACCTCTACACACCCGCCAACACTGCCCTCGTCGGAACTCATGCTCACAGCGGCGTCGGTGGCTATCTCGAGAACCTCCTCCCACAAGTCACTTCCATGGGATATGTGAACGAAACCGCAGCCGCCATCGTCTCCGGTACCCTCAAAGCCATCGCAGATGCGCACAACTCACTCGTTCCGGGTAACATAAAGCTCGGGAATACGACGCTTCTGAATGCGAATCGGAATCGGAGCCCGAGTGCGTATTTGGCGAACCCGGAGTGGGAAAGAGCGATGTATGAGGAAAATCAGGATACGACGGTGACGGTTTTGGGCTTTGAGAATGCGGACGGAGATGCGATAGGGTTGCTAAGCTTTTTCCCGGTGCATGGGACGAGTTTGTATGAGGTGTGTGAATGTTTCTACGTGCTTGATTTCGAAAAGCTTAAGGCAGTAGAACAACACCCTGGTAAGCGGCGATAACAAGGGCATGGCAGCGTGGATGTATGAATGTGAGTCACCCTCCACCTACATTTTGCAAATCTAATGCTTCAGTAGCATATATCGAGCCTTCCTCAATGCCCGGCAACAACTCCTTTGTTGCAGGATTCATTCAATGTGAGTCACCATCCCTTCTTTCTTCCTGCATATTGAAACAAGGCACTGGAAGCCAATGTGGGCGATACCACTCCGAATACGTGAGCCTTCTGTTGCATGATAATGATGTATTGACCTCATTTGCATCATATTTCCCATTTTAACGACGCGCATATATATGCTACTCTCTCCTTCTATAATACGTATAACACGTATAACCTACCTCCTGGTTGTCATCCGTCCATATGCTCTACCACATCTACAAATAATCTCTTCCTACTCGCTTCTAATAGCCTTGGCGCCTACTGCGAATCACCCGGAAAACCATGGGATGGCCAGCCCTGCGAGTTCGAGCACTCAACATGTGGTAACCGGACCCAGGACTGTCACGGACGGTGAGTTATTCCTTCTCTCCTTTCCTTCATTTGGTTGCCTTTTTGTTGTTCATTCCTCACGTTGAAATTTAATACCATCTCAACTGTCACGGTTGAGCCAGCGAGTATGTTGTCTCTTGTTGCCAACTGCATCGTCCCGGGTCGCAGTAAGAGACAGTGTGCTCGCCGCTCTTCCATCATTAATTTCACCTTTTGGCAATTCTGTTATCGTCACAATGTTCTGCGCTGTTCGTTCCCTTTCCATTTCTTTTGTCCTTTTGCGACCTATGTCATATGCTGCCTCGCGCTTGTGGCTTGTTGAAAGGAGCGGAGCAGCCTTGGGCTCACATTTCATTTCTTGCACCAAAACATACACCGATCACTTATTTCCTCTCTGCATATTAAGGGGTCCCGGCTTCCACATATCGGATTTCGAGTCCAATAGGATAATTGGGCAAGCACAGTTTGAAGCAACACGGACTGTGATGGAGAACAGCAATATGACCACTGTGAGCGGGAGCGTGAAGAGCGTGCACGTGTATCTTGATATGTAAGCCGTGCTCCATGTTGAATCGGCGGCGAGGTTGATACGGTCGAAGGACGACTTATACGTTCACGTTGCCAAATGGGACGCTTGCGAAAACATGCCCCGCTGCTCTCGGTGAGTGTCTTTTCTTGCTCCGTTGTCGCTCCCTCCTGAGCTAACACCCATCAGGTTACTCTTTCGCGGGCGGAACCACGTAAGCCCATGTCGCTTGACCAATTCGCATCCCATAACCCGTCCTCCAGTGATGGCCCCGGCGCCTTCGACTTCATCCAAGGAGACAACTCCTCCCAACCCCAAAACCCCTTCTGGGAAATCGTCAAAAGATTCATCACCCCAGCCCCATCAGAAGAACAAATCGCATGTCACTATCCCAAGCCTATTCTACTGAACTCGGGATACAACCATAAGCCGTATGACTGGTCGCCCGGCACGGTGGACGTGCAGATGCTCAGAGTGGGTCAATTCGTGATTCTTGTGATGCCAGGGGAGTTGACAACTATGGCGGGGAGGAGGATGAGGTGGGTACATTCTGGATCTGTGGTTTTGAGATTTGGTCCTCAATAGTCGTGTTTTTTGTGTAGGGATGCGCTGAGGGCGAAACTGATTGCGGAGGGCGTCCTGGATGATAGGGCGTATGTGGTGATCGCGGGTCCTGCGAACACGTATGGACACTACGTCACGACGCGCGAGGAGTATAGTGTGCAGCGATACGAAGGTGCTAGTACGATATTTGGACCTGGTGAGTTTGTTCTTCGACTTTTTGCAGGAAATTGTGTTTTGACGGGTTGTGTTGCCAGCCACGCTCGAGGCGTATATCAACAAGTACAGCGAGCTCGTTCCGTATCTCGGGGAAAATGCCACTGGCATACCGACGTCCAATGCAGCTCCTCCGGAACAGACGAGCAAGGCGATTTCATTACAGGTGAGTCTACCATCAGACACAGCATAACATTGTTCAACGAGTAATTACAGACCTCGGTGCTCGTTGACAATCCTCCTATTTTCAAGCACTTTGGAGACGTCCTGGCTGATGTCGAGAGTGGCATATATCACGCGGGAGACACTGTAGCTGTGCGATTCGTCGGTGCTAACCCTCGGGTAGGTCTTTCAACCCCTATTTCAAATTCCTTTCATTCTATTCTCGTTTTGACCGACATAAATATCACTAGAATAATCTAAGACTGGAGGGAACATTTCTCACCGTGAACAGACTAATAAACGGTGAGTGGGTGGTAGTGAGGACAGATTCGCATCCTTCGACGACGTACCAGTGGAATCGAACGAGCAAGGTACGTTTTCAGATACAAAATATGCATGTTCATCAAATAACGTCATCTCAGGCACTTGGCACGAGTACGGTTGATATCCGATGGTGAGTTTTCAAAGTGCGAAATTGTGCCATTGGTTGATCACCTCCACAGGACTATAGAGGATGGGACGCCAGTGGGGACATACCGGATAACATACTATGGGGATTCAAAGTCGCTTTTTGGCAGTATATCGGCGTTCACGGGTGATTCTTCGAGTTTTTCTGTGGGATGAATCTGTAGATTGGCGATGACTGGTTTTTGTTATGAGACGCTTTTTTACTGCTACGTTGTCATATTGAATTTATATTATTAGTGTTATCAGTATGTCTTAACGGCGGCCTTGCGTATCAAGGTCACTCAACGGTACAGACTTACTAAAACCCGACACGGACAATGAAGAATCATTATTAGAAACAGGGGAAATGGAATGTTGTGAATAAACCCAGCGCACTTGTGATGAAGAAGAAAAACAATAGCTACGAGTACATAGGCAGAAGTCGTACACTGATGGTACAGACGGTCGATGAAACGCAGTTACAAACTACGTACGAACCATAGAACATGAACATGACCAACACAAAACCGATGCCCGAGATGAAAAATAATACACAGAAAAAGGCCGTTCCCATCACACAAGAGGAGAGGGTCGCATTCACGCTGAGAGCCACTCAAATCACGGAGTGGGTGTAAGCGCGATTGCGGCACAAGCCGCCATGCACGTTCCAAGGCCCGCATTACATGCCATTATGGCGGCAGGTGTTGAACCTGGGATCGGTACACCGAACGTGAACCCAGCGCCAGCGTAGCAAGCTACAGCAAGGCAATTGCATCCTGTTCAAAAAGTCTAGTGGGCGGTTGGGCGATGATGTGACTTGAATTTACCTGTCTGGCAAATACCGTAGGCGAGTGGGCCTCCCATTACGGCCTGGGGGGCTGCAGCGACGGTGAGGAGTAGGGCAAGGGATTTGAAGTTCATGTTATGTTTAAAGAGCCTGAAAGGTAACTTGATTGTTGGTACGAGAAGAGCGTGGTGGACTTGGGGTTAGTGTGTTTACCCAGCTATATGCGTGGGCGACATGAGATCGTAGCTCCGCTCCAAAATACAATTATACATGAAATCAAGCCAAGTGACCCCACTAACGCGAAACGGGGTCATGACATGCATTACAAGCGAGGTGATACACATGGTAGCATAAACAGTGTAATATCTCGCATCAACCACGGCATGATCACAACGGCGCTCCGCGCAAGCAGTCCAGAAATCGATTTTGAAGGTTGTACAATAGTAAATTGGTCGGAGCATGGTTCGATGAAACCTGTTGGAACCATATGAAGATAGGAGGTCCATATTCTCACGGAGTCAATTTCTGACTTTGAATTACATAAACCGCGACGATAATAACGTCGCCGCTCCGTGTTCGCGCCAACTCCACCACTCAACCTGCTCATCTTTCAGCCATGCACCCCTAGGGTTTTTATGTAACAGACGTCCTTATCATATATACGTGGTTGTCGGTAATCCAACGCATACCTCTAACAGGTTCATTCCTCAGATTTCTTTGTCCGTGCGTATTGCAATTCGCTGATAATAATAATACTTGTCCCAGTTGTCCGCGTGTTTCATCAATGCGATGAGTTTTGTTCTTCGCATCCAAGGCACACAGATATATCTCCGGTGTACATCATTCAGAGTTTGGGCCTTTCATAAATTCAACATTTAACATTTTCAAAAGCCACGGCGGCCGTGCAGGATACGAGGCTCGTATCTCTATTCGTCGTCATCGTCGCTTTGACATTATCCTTATCTTTCCATTTAATTCTTGCGCACAGCCATATCATATATTTTGAGCCACCTATAAAAAATTCATTGTATTCATGTAGTCTTCGTCGAATCCAGTGCGTTTCAACCCCAGCTTGAGAGACATTAGCAACTGTTGAAGACAATGGTAATAACCGTCTCTTGTCGAACACCTACCGGTATCGACTACATTCCCCTTCGAGCTCATAAGCAGTCAGCTTTAGGGAGATGCTATGATATACTGAAAATACTATAGTTTACGAGTGTCAATCCGCGCCGGTGCTGAAAAATGGTTACGCACCCTCAGGAATATTAATATGTATCGGCTATAGAAGTCTGATATCTGAATGGGATCTGATTGCAAATTGTTCAATTCTATGCATTGATTAATCGTCATTCGAAACAAGGGAAACAGAAGCCAAGGAACCGCGCCGAAGAACAAAAAAACAATAGCTACGAGTCCATAAGTGGAAGGTGCAATATCGTACACTACAGACGGTTGATGTCGATGAAATGTAATCAGACTACGTATGAACCACAGAACATGGCCAACCAAAACCAATGCCCGAGATGAAAGATAATATACAGCTGTTACCAAAAAAGAAGCCATTCCCATCACACAAGGAGAGGGTCGCATTCACGCTAGGACCCACTCAAATCACGGAGTGGGTGTAAGCGCGATTGCGGCACAAGCTGCCATACACGTTCCAAGGCCCGCATTACATGCCATTATGGCGGCAGGTGTCACACCTGGGATCGGTACACCGAATGTGAACCCAGCAGCAGAGTAGCAAGCAACAGCAAGGCAATTGCATCCTGTTCAAAAAGTCTAGTGGGTGGCGGGCGGTGATGTGATTGGGATTTACCTGTTTGGCAAATAGCGTAGGCGATTGGACCTGCGACTACAGCCTGGGGGACTGCAGCGGCGGTGAGGAACAGGGCAAGGGATTTGAAGTTCATTTTGTGTCCAGAGTCTGAGTGTTCAGCAGTAGTAATTTGATCGTATGGGATGGTGGTTGGTACCAGAAGAGCGTGGTGAACTCAGGGTTAGTGAGTTTACCCAACTACATGAGATCGTAGCTCCGCTCCAAAATACAATTATGTTGTCTTGATGTGAAATTAAGCCAAGTGACCCTGCTTCGCGTTAGTGGTCATGATAAGCGGACCCACATTATGGTATATCCTATAAACAGCATAGTCTTACTCGTTGCTTCATTTCTGACTTTGAATCACATGAGCCACGGCGGCGCTCCACGCAAGCAATCATTGAGCGGTCCAGTTTCCCACCGAAATCCGTTTTAAAGGTCAAACAAATGGTAAATTATTCGGTACGTGGTTCGGTAAGCCATAAGGATTTTTGAATGACTTGCTAGAACCGCTTGATGTGAGAATTAATGTTATTTGAAAATGATCTAAGATGGACAGCATGGGCGTTTGTTTGGATCCAAAGCCTTTGCCAAACAACTGCATGTTGATTTGTAATTGTCTGCCAAGGTGTGAACATGAATAACAAGATCCCGATGAGCCATAAGAAGAAAAAGAACAAGAGATTAGATACAGCAAGTCCATAGCTAGTGGGAAATAGAGATAGCAAGACATATAGACTCTCAACTTGAATTACATGCAAACCAAAAGGAGAGACAGTCAAGAACATGAAGATACGCAATAGCCCAAAGTTCAATTTCTGGCTTTATAGCTGGCTGTATACTGCTAAACTTGCATACCATTCTCATCACATACAAGGAGGGCTTGTGGGTTCTCACTGCCACATTCGTGATTGCACTCACTCAGAGAGTGGATGCAAGCATTATTGTGGTACAGGTGGCCATACACCCCCAAGGGCCATATTACATGCAATCAACACAGGAGGTGCTGCAGGGAGTGATAAGATTATAGCCAGAGTATAGGGGGAAAGAATCCGGAGGGCTTCTGGATGAGTTTCTGATAAAGTTTCCGAAAGGAATCTGAAGGATTTCCGGAGGAGGTTTCCGAGATGTTTTCCGGAGGTATTCCGGAAATAGGGGTTCTGGAAGAGCGGACTAAGATAGGAACCAGAAAGGAATGGAAATCTGGTTTATAGGAGTAGAGTAACTTCAGTACAGAATAGATTTCTTATTTCGACACTTTAACTTTTAGTTTACGTGTTGTTCTTATACTAAATATGTATGAAGTATCTCCATCATCATCTCCAATGATATGATGGAGTCTGGAGTAAGTAGCTGTACACTATGCTATCATTGCTATGGATGAGTGTTAGTCTACTCCGCTACTTGACAGGTAGTCCAGTGTAAAGATACAACCTAGCTTGGGCTGTAGATAAACCACTGCCTAAACTAGTATGTTAGTCTTGCGCTCCATCTAGTCTGCTTCACTTGTAAGAACAAGAGCGTTCGACCCTAAAGGGGGATGCCTATTTAGTGTGGTCAAGTTCGAGTCTAACTTATTTGCAAAACAAGTGTCTGAGTCAGTGGTAAGTTGCTGCGGTCAGCGATGATACTGCCGGAACTAGCGTCGTGCGTTGCAGTGCTACCGTCATCGAGATAAAGTCAGTAATGGTTGCGTCTAGTGAGTGATGTCAAGCGGTGGTCTCAGCGGTAGCGGTAAGGTTGTGAGCGGTGCAAAGAAACAGTAAAGAAGTCCGTGGTACTTTCAGTGGTAAAGTAGTGGAGCATGAGAAGTTCAGTCAAAAGTGACAATCAAAAGTCCAGCGGTATGCCGGCAGTAATGGAGAATGAGCGTGATGTATTAATGAGCGATAAGGGAACTTTAAAGACTATGTCCACTACTGGGTTGATCCAGAGCTAGACAATAATCCTGACCTATAGTACATGCAATGGTGTAAAATCAGGTACTGTATTGTGTGGGGTATGCGGTGCTTATATCCTAATTCATATGTACTCGGAATACTCTAGGTGAGATCAGTAGTGCTGGAGTGTAGTAACCGCCATAAGTAAACATAGCACGAGGTGCTGTGGCATGAGGCAACATGTAATAATGCTTGCCGTGGAATCAGTGATAATGAACAGGAAACAAACTATGCACCAAATGGAGCTATGCGGACACGGCAAGGACATGGAAGGACATCGGTTCATGGAACGAGGTGCGGTAGTCGGTACGGTGTGCAGTAAGCATGGGATGCCGCCGGTACTGCTAAAGGGGTAAGAAGGCCATGGACTAGTGGTAACTCCTGTAGACATGAGACGAGTGTCAAAATATGGGGTTTTAAGCCCTGCGCCAATATGTTCGTTACACCGGTGATTTAAGAGGAGTAATGTCATATACCATACTTCCAATCTCAGATCCGATCATATCCGTCCAGATCCGATTGTTTCCATATCCGTCCGGTCCACAGATCCTGTCCGGACCACCCTTCCGAATGTACTCACTTCTCGCACCTTAACTCCCTGGTGAACATCTGCTTCTATCTCCTTTCGTCATTTCTCCTACTACCGGTACTCCGGCTGTTTATATTTCCGTCCTGTGTTACTGATCCGTTTCCTGTGTTCATTTCCGATTCATGCTTACTGATCTGCTGTGCAATAACTAATAGACTTCTGTTACACTTCGTACATAGCCCTCGGTCCCGGACTTGCTAATTATCCGTCTTAGATACTTACTGTATATAAACCACTTGTAGATCTCCGTAGAACCTTAGTTCGAATATCATCTTAGATTCTACTCATTCTGCCTCCTCCGGACTTAAGCCACTCTCCGCTTTAAGTCACCTTCCGAGACTTAGGATTGACTCCTATAGTCTATACCTCCGACTCTATCTCCGGATAGTCCATCTTCGTTAGTTTTCTAGTTAGGAACTCGTTCCGAAACTAGCCTTAATCTCTGCCCTCTCCTTACGTTCCGAATTACCTTCGGACGTATTATATCCAACACCTTCGGACACCCGGATCCGTCACGCAACCCCTTCCGGGTCTTCGGACGAATAACTCCTCCCTGAAATAAGGGGCATTACTCGAGAAAGGGGCACAGTGTACGAACTGAGGCCAAAGCCCTTCGGATCTCTCTACCCTTGAGTACAGTCTTAACAGTATATTCGAACTCAAACCTTTCTGAGTAACTTAGCAACCATCCATATCATGCCTCCCCGTAAGGCTCAGAACACACTCCGAGGAGCCGGACTTGGTCCGATCCAACGAGATCCCACACCCATCGTCCAAACATTACCAGTTTCTCTCAACGCCACGCAAGCATGAGCGACATAGGTCAAAGTATCTCCGCCCGTCAAGCCAGACCGGATCCGATAACACCAACTCGGAACCCGGATAACCCAGACTCCAATTCGCGCCCGACCATTCGCTTTGATGATGAGCTGCGCAGTAACCTACCAGATGATGAAGTTGATGATCCGGACAACGAGGACCTGGATGACAAAGAAGATAAAATCCACCTAAACCCTCAGGACCGGGTCCTAGCCCAACTATCCGTAGCCATTAACCACCTTGCTCGCAGTAGCCGTCGCACCCCCACCTCGGATGATAGCAAAGTCAAAGTCCGTGAGCCAGATACCTTCGATGGGTCCGAACCTCGCAAGCTCCGGGCATTCTTCGTCCAATGTGAGCTCAACTTCCAGAGCAAACCTAGCGCTTTCCGTTCCGGACGCGCTAAAGTCAATTTCGCCCAATCCTACCTTAAGGGTATGGCTCTCGAGTGGTTTGAACCGGACCTCCTTTCGGACGGATATAGCAACCGTCCGGACTGGATGGATGACTACTCCGAGTTCATGCTTGAGCTCCAAACCAATTTCGGACCACACGATCCCTCCGGAGACGCAGAGATGCAGTTAGAACAACTCCACATGCGTGACGGACAACGCATCAACAAGTACGTTGTAGAATTCCAGCGACTTGCCTCCCAAGTACGCGAATGGGGAGACGGAGCCCTACGACGCCAATTCTACAATGGACTTCCGGCCCGAATCAAAGATGAGATTAGTCGCATGGGTAAGCCCACTACCCTTTCGGAGTTCAAGACTCTCGCCCAGACCATCGACGCCCGTTACTGGGAACGGAGGGGCGAAGTCACCCGAGAGAGTAGAACCACCTCTTCCAATCCTCCCAGGCAGTCAACATCCGACCGGACGAACTCCAACTCATCCGGATCCGATACGCCCAAATTCAATAAACCCACATACTCCACAACATCCTCTACCCCGAAAGTTTCGGATCTCCCTAGTGTTGTTGGTACAGACGGAAAGCTAACCACCCAGGAGCGTCAGAGACGTTTTGACAAAAAGCTCTGTATGTTCTGCGGCGGACCTGGTCACACTGCCCGGGAATGCACCAAATCCACTTCGCGCGCTGCCAAAGGCCGCGCCACTGTGCTCACTCCGGAAACGGAACCGGAAGCCTCGGATGAGGCAAAAAATTAGTCCGCGACCCTCCTGACTCCGTACGGGATGAGGGTCGCGTTGGCCCAACCCGTGCAATGGAACTACGACTCAACGCTGTAACTCTTCCTGATCCGAACTCTCTGTGTCCATATGTCTCTCTTCCATCTTTCTCCAATATATCTGACTTTCCGGCCCTCATAGACTGTGGTTCCTCCCACTGCTTCATAGACACTGATTTCGTCCGAGAACATAAAATTCCTACCTATCAGATTCCTCCGCTTCCACTCCGTTTATTTGATGGTACATGCAATAACAATATTGTCGAAGCCATAAACTTATCCGTCCGATTCTCCTCCGGTGTAATCACTTCCGACACGTTCTACGTCACCCCTTTGGATTCCTCATGTTATATCGTTCTCGGATATAGCTGGCTCACCCGACACAATCCGTTGATTGACTGGGTATTGGGCAGCATCGAGTTCCGAACTACTGAACAAGGAGTGCCATTAACCCCATCCGCATCACCGCTGCCTCCGGACACACCGACCATGGCAGGAAAATCCAATCCGACACCTCTGTTACCTTCGGGTATTCCACCCAAGGAAGATTCCTCCCCTCCAAAATCTCCGTCGCATCAGAGCATCCCATCTGTGGCGGAGACTCCGCCTCTGACCAAATCCGAACCCTCCGCTGGTACCCCAGTCCCTAACATATCGTTGATAAACGCAGTGGCCTTTTGCCGTGCCTGCAAGTTAGAAGGATCTACTCAGTTCAGCATCTACCTCCGTCCCTCCGAAGCAAACCTTCGATCCGTATCATCTGATCCTCCAGACCTCTCCAGAATCCCTTCCGACTACCACGAATTCGCGGATGTCTTCGACAAAGGCAAAGCCGGACAACTTCCCCCACATCGACCCTATGATCTCAAGATTGAGTTGGAAGAAGGGGCTAGTCCGCCTCTCGGAACCATATACTCTCTTTCTCCGGTAGAGCTTGAGGCCCTTCGGAAGTTCCTTGACGAAAACATCTCGTCCGGACTTCTCCGCTCCTCATCTTCTCCCCACGGAGCCCCCGTCCTATTTGTCAAAAAGAAGGATGGATCCCTCTGCCTTTGTGTGGATTTCCGCGGCCTTAACCACATCACCAAGAAAGACCGATAGCCATTACCCCTCATTGCCGACCTTCTTGACTCCCCGAGCCGCGCTAAAGTTTATACCAAAATTGATCTCCGATCTGCATATCACCTCGTCCGGATAACAGAAGGAGACAAGTGGAAGACTTCCTTCCGTACGCGCTATGGCTCCTATGAATGGTTGGTGATGCCGGAAGGCCTCACGAATGCTCTGGCAGCTTTCCAGCGCTTTGTCAATAGCGTGTTTGCCGATATGCTGGACGTATGTGTTGTTGTATATCTGGATGACATCCTTATCTATTCCCAAGACCTTGCAAGTCATAAGGAACATGTCCGAGAAGTTTTACGACGTCTCCGTAAACACCGACTATATGCCAAACCCGAGAAATGCGAATTCCACTCCTCCTCCGTCGAGTATCTTGGTTACCTCCTATCTCCGGATGGCTTGACAATGTCGTCCGAGAAAATCCAGTCCATCATAGACTGGCCAGAGCCTCGGAAAGTCAAGGACATCCAATCTTTCCTCGGATTCGCTAATTTCTATCGTCGCTTCATCTTCAACTACTCGGATATCGTGGTTCCCCTTACTCGACTCACTCGCAAGGGCGTCACTTGGGACTTTTCCGAGGAATGCCGGAAGTCATTTAACGCACTCAAGAAAGCCTTCACGTCCGCTCCAGTGCTTACGCATTGGATTCCGAATGTTCCTATAGTTGTGGAAACTGATGCCTCGGATTATGCTATCGCTGGAATACTATCCATTGTGTGCCCAGACTCAGAACTTCGTCCGGTGGCTTTTTACTCCCGGACACTGTCCGGTGCAGAACTCAACTATGACGTCCATGATAAGGAACTACTAGCCATCTATGCTGCGTTCCGAACCTGGTGCCATTACCTAGAAGGCTCGTCCGAGCCTATAGATGTTGTCACGGACCACAAGAACCTTGAGTATTTCTCTACCACCAAACTGCTATCCCGTCGTCAGGCCCGCTGGTCCGAGTTCCTCCATCAGTTCAACCTCGTTATCCGTTACCGTCCTGGAAGACTCGGAGTCAAGCCAGATTCCCTCACTAGACGATGGGACGTCTACCCTAAAGAGGGGGATAAGGACTACGCTCAGATTAACCCTCACAACCTCCGCCCAATATTTGCTTCGGAACAATTAGCTTCGTCCCTACGAGCTTCCATTTTAGCAACTCCAGTCCTAAGAGCAGCTGTTCTTATGGACACTGAACACCTCCGGAAAGACATTCTGATAGCACTCCCTAATGACCCCATTGCACAAACACATTTTCCGGTTCCCTCAGATCCGAGATGGACAATAGATGATGGTGGATTCCTTTGTTGTGACAACCGCATCTACGTTCCGGATACCAATGATCTACGACTTCGCATCCTCCGGAATTGCCATAACCACCCCCTATCCGGACATTTCGGACAGAATCGCACTCTCGAGCTCATCCGACGCAACTATACCTGGCCCAGAGTATGGGCCTTTGTCAAAGAGTATGTCAGATCCTGCACATCCTGCGCCCGAGCCAAAGTTCCGAGACATAAGCCCTACGGTTTACTCAAGCAACTTCCCGTCCCAGAAAAACCATGGAATTCCATCTCTATGGATTTCATTGAACAACTTCCGGACTCATCCGGCTTTACAGCCATCCTCGTCATCATAGATCGTTTATCCAAGCAAGCCATATTCGTCCCGACCCACGACACCATCACTTCTCCTGATCTCGCCCGCCTATTTCTCCTCCATGTCTTCTCTAAGCATGGAGTTCCGTCCCATGTAACCTCAGATCGAGGAACAGAGTTCGTATCCCACTTCTTCCGTTCCCTAGGAAAGGCATTGGACATTGTCCTACACTTCACATCCGGATATCATCCCGAAGGGGACGGACAAACAGAACGTGCCAACCAAACGCTGGAACAGTACCTCCGGATCTACTGCAACTATCAGCAGGACAACTGGTCCGAGCTGCTGCCCCTCGCAGAGTTTGCATACAATAATGCTCCGAGTGCCACTACCGGAGTTTCACCTTTCTTCGCCAATAAAGGTTATCATCCGAACATTTCCATCCATCCGGAACGCGACCTATCCTCCATCCGTGCCCAGGAATATGCCCTAGACCTTAACAAACTTCACCAGTTCCTCCGAGATGAGATGTCCGAAGCTCAGAAACGCTATCAAGGACCCGCGGACGCTAAAAGACAGCCTGCTCCAGACTTTCGGATTGGAGAACAAGTCTTCGTCAAAGCCAAGTACTTCCGCTCCACCCGTCCGTCAAAGAAACTTTCGGAAAAGAATTTGGGACCATTCGAAATTATATCCCGCCCGGGTACTCATTCTTTCGCCATCCGACTTCCGGATTCTATGCGTTCCGTACATCCTGTTTTCCATGTCTCGCAGTTAGAGCCAGCAGTTCCGAACACCATTCCCAATCGCATCCAGCCTCCTCCGCCACCAGTCGAAGTCGACGGAGAACCAGAGTACGAGATATCCGAAATCCTGGACTCTAAACTGGACCGTCGTAGGCACCACTGTCAACTTCTATACCTCGTCCGTTGGTCCGGATATGAGGGAACAGATGAAGAAACTTCCTGGCTGCTGGCCACAGAACTCGGAAATGCATCAGATCTCATAGCGGATTTCCACTCAGCATATCCGGACAAGCCTGGTCCCATTGCTTGGAGAGTACATAACGAAATATAAGTACAGTGAGGGCAGTAGCGGAAATCCGGATCTGGACTAAGCACCAGTCTCCATTTCACCTCCGGCACCCCCAGTCTCCTCCCCAGTCCCATCCGCCATCTCTTCCCCAGTTCCATCCGCCATCTCCCCTCCATTCTCATCCGCCACCTCTTCCCCAATCTCCTCACCAGCGCCATCCTTGTCGGATCCGGCAGAAACGGAAAGCCTAAATCCGGTCCGGATTTCCTCGATGAGCAGGGCCTGGAATTCCCTCTGTTGCTGGAGGAAGGCCTCCATGGTGGAGCTCATCCACTCCATGGCAATCCGACTCCCTTCCGCCGCCGCAATACCATCTTGGAGAAGTCCGTTGGTCCGCGCCAACTCAGCAATGATGCCATTAGCAGTGGCCACCCAAGCCTGATCATCGTACTCCACAAAATCCTCATCCGTACCTTCGATAGTGACTGGATTAGAGAAGACATCCGCGTCCACCACATCCGGAGTAGGACTCCTCTGACGGCGCTTGCCTTTGCCCTTCGGAGACGGAGTACCAGCAGGACGCTGCCTCTTCCGGCCCTTAGGCCCCTTAACGAATCCGGGCCTTCCAGGACAAGTGGCCTTGTCCTTCCGGCAGACGTCACAGGACTTAATCTACGAAACGTCGAAATCAGCGGATCCAAAGTTTTCGGACGACTCACCATGGCATTCTTCTCAGCATCATCCCACTGGCACATCCGGCCCTTAGTGACGCAACGAGAGCAGTACCCATCCTTTGCCCCAGACGCAGGAGCAGCCTTGGCCTTTACCAACCCATTAATATCCGGATCCGGAAGAGTCCACAGCACTCACCCGAGCCTCAATCAGCGCTCTCCGCCTCTTCTCCTCCATCTCCCTCCGGATCTCCGCCAACTCAATCTGCTTCAACTCCTCCTGCCTTTTCCGCTCCTCCGCCTCTTTCCGCTTCCGTTCCGCCTCGGCTTCCACTGCAGCCGCCAGTTGCTGCTCCAGATCCGCCACAAGGTCAGCAGCAGACTTGGGGCATCGGATTTCTTTCCAGACATGTTAGGAGACAAGTTTTGTTAACAAGGATATGAAGTGGGGGTAGGAATCATTTCGGACGTCTGACGTCCATATATCTGTTGGATTACAGACTCAGCACTACAACCATCAAACTTCCCCATCGTCTCGCATTAATCTTGTCCGATCCGGATCGACGCTTCTTGTGCCTCAGGGGTTCGGCCCTAAGGGGGGGATACTGTCATATACCATACTTCCAATCTCAGATCCGATCATATCCGTCCAGATCCGATCGTTTCCATATCCGTCCGGTCCACAGATCCTGTCCGGACCACCCTTCTGAATGTACTCACTTCTCGCACCTTAACTCCCTGGTGAACATCTGCTTCTATCTCCTTTCGTCATTTCTCCTACTACCGGTACTCCGGCTGTTTATATTTCCGTCCTGTGTTACTGATCCGTTTCCTGTGTTCATTTCCATTCATGCTTACTGATCCGCTGTGCAATAACTAATAGACTTCTGTTACACTTCGTACATAGCCCTCGGTCCCGGACTTGCTAATTATCCGTCTTAGATACTTACTGTATATAAACCACTTGTAGATCTCTGTAGAACCTTAGTTCGAATATCATCTTAGATTCTACTCATTCTGCCTCCTCCGGACTTAAGCCACTCTCCGCTTTAAGTCACCTTCCGAGACTTAGGATTGACTCCTATAGTCTATACCTCCGACTCTATCTCCGGATAGTCCATCTTCGTTAGTTTTCTAGTTAGGAACTCGTTCCGAAACTAGCCTTAATCTCTGCCCTCTCCTTACGTTCCGAATTACCTTCGGACGTATTATATCCGACACCTTCGGACACCCGGATCCGTCACGCAACCCCTTCCGGGTCTTCGGACGAATAACTCCTCCCTGAAATAAGGGGCATTACTCGAGAAAGGGGCACAGTGTATGAACTGAGGCCAAAGCCCTTCAGATCTCTCTACCCTTGAGTACAGTCTTAACAAGTAACCTAATCCAGATGACAGGTCACATGACCAGAAATACTTCTGGATAGGGGCTATCGGACGCGGATTCTAACAGGGAGTGTGATCCCAAATGTAAATCCAGCACCAGCATAGCAAGCAACAGCCAGCACATTGCATTCTGTTGAAGAAGTTGAATCAGTGGTGCATGTTGATGACACAATTTGGAGTTACCTGTCTAACAAATACCATAGACAAGTGGACCTGTGACTATGGCCTGATGGACTGTAGCAGCAGTGAGGAATAGGGCAAGGGATTTGAAGTTCATCTTGACAGATTGATGGCGAATTGATGGTCACTTGACTGAATGAAACAGTGGTTTTGCTATCAGATAAGTTTTGTAGAACAAAATGATGTGTTTATATAGGTGGATTCATACCTCCTTTTGAAATATGTACGTGCAGCTGTATCAGATAGATGGTCTATTCTCATGGAATCAGTGACATGAACCACAACAATAATAACCTTGTCATTCCACCAAGTCCACAACTCCCATGAATATCTATTTCTTCCCTCTCTCAATCAACCTTGCCATCCTTTTCAGTTCTAGACCCTAGTACTTCATGATGCACCCCATATTTAAAACTCCGAACACGCCTTGAAGAGAGGTTAGGGTGTTTGAAATTACATTGAGCATTTTATGTAACAGCTGAATAGTGCTATTAGCACATTCACAAAATCATCATATCAGAAGGAGTTGAACACATATGTGGGCCCCATTCCTCTAACAGATTCAGACTACTTCATTCTTGAGATTTCTATGTCCATGAATATTGCGATTCAACCTTTGGATTTTATGCTGACGCATAACCTGACAGTACTACGCATTGTGTTTGCCCACTTGCACTCTTTGGCTTAATCCTCCTTGTATTCTCATCAGTTCTCGTGTAACTTGATTGGGGTGTCATATCATGGCAGACCATGTGAAACAATATTGTGTGGCCTTGAAGAGATATCCCCTTGGACATCCTCTTTGATCACAGTCTCTCAACAATCTCGCCAACAGCCTTCAAGACAGATTCACTCAGTGGGGCATCTTGTCCAACCTTGATGAGTCCATTGAGCTCCATTGAGCTGCACTACTCCTTTGTCCCCTGGTCATTCTGATCGATCACTCTCTCTCAACAATCTTGCCATCAGCCTTCGAGACAGATTCATTCAGTGAGGTGTCCTGTCTGACCTTGATGAGTCCATCAAGCTGCATCGGGCTGCACTACTCCTTTGTCCCCCTGGTCATTCTGATCGATCACAGTATCTCATCAATCTTGCCATCAGCCTTCAAGACAGATTCACTCAGTGGGGCATCCCATCTGACCTCGATGAGTCCATTGAGCTCTATTGGGCTGCACTACTCCTTTGCCCCCCTGGTCATGCTCATCAACCATACTCTCTCAACAATCTCACCAACAGCCTTTGAGACAGATTCACTCAGTGGGCCATCCCATCTGACCTCGATGAGTCCATTGAGCTCAATTGGGCTGCACTACTCCTTTTCCCCCCTGGTCATTCTCTTTGATCATCCTCTCAACAATCTCGCCCTTGGCCTTTGTGACAGATTCACTCAGTGGGGCATCCCATCTGACCTTGATGAGTCCATCAAGCTCTATCAGGCTGCACTACTCCTTCGTCCCCCAGTGTCTTTGTTACAGTTGAACATACCCCTATTCATTGTCTCATCTCCTTTACTTGTATATTACGTAACATGACTCTGACTCATATGCTCAACACATCTGTACTATAGTTGCCTTCCTTCTTTGGATACGCACATACGTTCTCACATCTCTTTTGGTCCGTGGACACATATTGGCTTATTTAAGCATGTTGTACTATGCTTGTATACTTTACTTTAATCTTACTGGGTTTTACCTGGAATATCCTTCGCTTAGGTCTCCAACCTAAGTCATCTTGAATCGTCTCTAAGTCTAAGCACTCCTTAGCCTTAGTCTCTACTCTCGTAGAACCTCTTAGACTTGTCTTTGAGGCTGAACCCTTGATAGTACTCAGAATGCATTCCTTGTACTTTCACCTTGTCCTCTTCTGGACATTGTAGAACTTCCCAGCAGACCGTCTGTGTCTTTTCACTGTCACTGGTGACACCACCCCAGTTCGTAACAAAAGATTAAAGTCCACCTGATCGTCGACTACCCAGTCTTCGACCCTGAACCCTGATAAAAGCCCTAAAAATCCGTTGACACCACTGCTGTCATTGATTTGGGCGCAGCAGGAACGTTCATTTCTGAGGAGTTTGTAAAACTCCATCAAATCACACGACGAAAACTCAAAACACTGTTTTGAGTTACTATGGCAGATGGAACTCTTATCAAAGGAGGGCCAATCATGCACTACTGTCTCCTAGTGGTCAAAATTGACAACTGAACAATGTATGGAAAATTCAATATCACTAAACTAGGACAAAGAGATCAAATCCTTCTGGGAATTCCATGGTTATGCGCAATGAACCCAAGTATAGATTGGGCTGCTGAAACACTTGTCCTCCCTCGAACAACGAAATCCGACGAAATTGAAATTGATTTAGATACTGATTGAAAGAAAAATGGGCTGCCCCCGGCTTTCCGTTGCCATCCCAAGAAATGGCAAAATTCACAACTTCCGAGATCCCTCGTCGCCTCTCCTATTAATGTTCCTGATGTTCCGAAAGACCTGGAACCTGAAGTACGAATGCCATGTACTACAACTTCACTCCCCGTGTACAACTGCCATGAGCAGTATCACTGATTCCCCACGCAGAAAAGCGCAAGAACAAAACCGAACCTGAGTATCGGACCGGACCAGAACCTATTGAGCAACGGCCAATAGAAGAACAGAAGTATGGGAAAAGAAAAGTGGAAGAAGAAATCCCTGGACAAGACACAAACGTACCGAAACTATCCAAGTTCTATGTTCCCCTGAAAACTCTTCAAACTCCTTCAGCTTCAATTGAAGAAATCCCCGATGAAGAAGAACCTGTGCCCTTGTTGATCCCAACAGAGGATGATGATCAATTCAACACTATGCAAGACGTCTGGCATGCGCCAGAAGTACGAGAGATTTCCTCTTACGAGCTTGGAGAAGGAGAATTCCTTGTGGAATATGATACAGATGGAGTTAGCATGAGAATCATCGAAGAAGTATCCATGGATATGCCTCTCACACGTGATGGAACTTCCCGACTCGAACAACTCCCCAACTATTCCACAATCTCCCTTCCTCCTCTGAAATACAGCAATAAAGCTCAGGAATTCGCTACAGACGAGAAGGAGAAGAAAAAGAAATCCTTTGAAGAATTGGTCCCAGAATATTTGCATGACTTTGCAGATGTCTTTGCTAAAGACGGACTAAACAAACTACCCCCTGAACGCCCTGGTATTGATCATCGGATCGATACTAAACCCGGTTTTATTCCTTGCACGTCTAAGGTTTACCCGCTATCGGAAAAAGAACGCGCTGCCGTCAAAACGTTTATTGATAAAAATGTTGCGAAAGGCTTCATATCGGAATCGAAGTCACCCCAAGCCAGTGGCTTCTTCTTTGTGGGAAAGAAGAGTGGAGAATTGCGTCCCTGTCAAGATTATCGCTACATCAATGATTGGACAGTCAAGAACACTTATCCACTCCCACTTCCTATTTCCCTCGTCGCATGCCTTCACAATGCACAGTTCTTTACGAAAATGGATATCCGGTCCAGTTATAATAACATTCGCATCCATCCTGATGATCGCTGGAAAGCGGCTTTTACTACGGAATTTGGCCTCTTTGAACCGAATGTCATGTTCTTTGGCCTCTGTAATTCCCCAGCAACTTTCCAAGCATACATGAATCGTACCTTCCAACAGGAAATCAATGAAGGATGGATGGTTATCTACATGGACGATATCCTGATTTTCTCTACAACAATGGCAGAACACCGCGAACGAACCAGACGGGTTTTGATGAAAATATGAAAAGAACATTTGTTCCTGAAACCGGAGAAATGCACCTTCGATGCAGAAGAAGTGGAATACCTCGGAATGATAATTCGCCCCGGACAAGTTGCTATGGATACCGCCAAAACCAAGGGAATCACCGAATGGCCAACACCAAAATCTGTAAAAGAAGTCCAGTCATTTCTCGGTTTTTGCAACTTCTACTGCATGTTCATTTCCCACTACTCTGACATCGCCCAACCCCTTATCGAATTAACAAAGAAAGATAAGGCCTTTGATTGGTCAACCGAATGTATGGACACCTTCGAAGAACTGAAACGACGCTTCATATCCCAACCGGTACTCCGTAACCCTGATCCTTCCCGACAATTTGCTATTGCTACCGACGCTTCACTTGTAGCAACTGGTGGAGTTCTCTTGCAGACCGATGAGAATGGTGTTTATCACCCATGTGCATATCTCTCACAGTCTTTGAACCCTGCAGAACGCAATTACCAAATCTTTGATCGGGAACTCCTTGCCGTAATCCGGGCATTGAATGAATGGCATCATTATCTTGAAGGAAACCCGCATCCTGTCCTGGTATTCACCAACCACAAGAATCTTCTGTACTTTAGAAGTGCACAGAAGCTTACCCGTCGTCAAGCACATTGGCAACTGATTTTGTCTATTTACGACATTGAACTGCATCACATTGCAGGTACTAAATTGGCAGTACCTGATGCACTATCTCGCCAACCCGACTATGACTCCAGTAAAGATGATAACAAGGACCAGACCCTCCTCCCTGACACTCTATTTGTTCGTCTTATTGACACCGACCTGAAGGATGTTTTATCATCCTCTGACCCCCTCGACAACCCTGTCTTCAAGACTGCATCTGACGCCCTTGATGGTGTGTGTCTTCCCCCTATGAAGTTGGCTCTCTCTGATTGGAAAATTGAGGAAAATGTCCTCTATTTTAAGAATTGTGCCTACATTCCACCAGCCCATTGTCCCGATATCCTGAAAAAGTATCATGATCATCCCACCGCGGGACATCCCGGTAGATTAAAAACAGAAGAACTCGTCAAACGAGAAGCCTGGTGGCCCGCTATGGGCTCTTATATTCGGAAATATGTAGAGGGTTGCGCCCTTTGTCAGCAAATGAAAGTGGATACACATCCTGTTCGACCTCCGCTTGCCCCGATCCCCTCATCTGTGACCCGACCTTTCTCTCAGGTCTCTGTCAATCTTATCACTGACCTCCCTGTCTCTGGAGGCTTTGACAGTATTATGGTCGTGGTAGACCATGGCCTTATGAAGGGGGTAATTATTATCCCTTGTCTAAAAACCATCACTTCCGAAGGCATTGCTAAACTATTCTTGAAACATGTCTACCATCAATTTGGACTCTATGACAAAGTCATCTCGGATCGAGGTCTGCAATTCCTATCTCGCTTCTCCAAGGAGCTTGCCTGACTTCTTGACTATGTCATTGCCCCATCTACAGCTTATCACCCTCAGACTGACGGTCAAACTGAGAGGCTCAATCAAGAACTAGAAACGTACTTGTGCATCTATTGCCGTAATAATCCTGAAGATTGGGTAGAACATCTACCAATCGCCGAATTTGTCCACAACCACCAAAAAATGATGCAAGAAATGCATCACCTTTCTATCTGATGATGGGATACGAACCACACGCCATCCCTCACCTGATTCCTGACTCGTCCGTCCCTGCAGCAGAAGATCGAGTACAATCCCTGCAGAAGATAAGAGAAGAAGCAATCGCCTGCCATAACATTGCGATGCAAACAATGGCCGAACGATCCCAAGGAGAGAAGTACACTCCATGGAAGATCGGAGATAAGGTCTGGCTATCTGCTACTAATCTTAGACTCAAACTCCCATCACGGAAACTTGCGCCGAAATGATACGGACCTTTCCTCATCATCGATGTCTTATCGCCCATCACATTTACGCTCAAACTTCCTCCACAATGGAAAATTCACCCCACTTTCCATGCTTCTGTCTTATCATCCTATAGTGAAACAGATGTACACTGCCTGAACTTCCCCGAACCACCACCTGACATTATCGAAGAAGAAGAAGATTATGAAGTAGAAGCAATTCTTTCTCATAAAGGAACCGGCATTCACCGACGCTATCTTGTTTCCTGGAAAGGATATTCATCGGGAGATAACGAATGGCTCCCAGAAAAGAATTTGAAGAACTCCGCTTGAATTCTGAATGCTTATAAGAAGCAACACTCCCTTTGATTATTCTTTCAAACCGCACAAATGCTTGATCAATTAAACTCAAAATGAACTTTCCCACTGCTTACATTCACCCTGTCACTGAAGAAACGTACACCACCACTGACCATTATGCCGACCTCATCAGAAACATTGATGGAAACTCCTTCATTGAAGCCGCCCTCCTCTGCCCTGGACATGCAACCGAGATTGAAAAGATCCTTACCGGCAAGGATCCGTTTGTCACTATCCTCCTCACCAACATCATTCGCACAGCCGCCCTCATTGAAACCATATGCCACGACGTTCAAGATGACACTATCCGTCAACAAATCTTACACTGCCAGAAATGCATTCGCTCTTATGGGCTGCTTCTCCTTCCCAATTCTTTTAAGGCTGATGTTGAGATGGCTATTCACATCGTGGCCGAGCGTCGAGCAGGCATGGTGAGACCTCCCTCTCCGCAAAGAGATCCACTCCCAATTCCTGCTCCTTCCACCCGCGATTCGGGCACTCATTCTAATATCGCTGCCCTTACTGGCTTACTCGCTGCTGTTCAGGAAGCCAATAACACAGCTGACACCATCATCGGGGAGCTTGACGGAGCAACGGTCGACTCTAGAGAAGCAAGAGGACTGGTAGCTCACTTAATTGATGCCATCCACCATTATGAAACACAACCTACGCCATTGCCAATCAATGCTACCACCATACTTGATGAGGATGCAGAACCTCCTCATCTATTCACCGAATGCCATGCCATGCACAAAAAAGTGGTCATAAATAACGCACTACACAACGAGCTTGCTCAGATTATCGCGCTCGGGAATCGTGTGATAAAAGAAGTAGACAATGAGCCCATTGAAGTTAACATGCCCGGTCAACTGCTGAAAGACCTCCACATCCATCCCCCTATGATCGTTCCTCCCGTTATCAACTCTACTATCCCCATCCTCGTAAAAGCTCTTGGGCCTACCACATCTTCAGACCCAGACAAGTTAATTGCTGCAGCCATCGTAATGCCAGCACCCTCCATTTACACCATCAATGATCATCAAATCAATGACATCCGCTCTAGCAACGAGCGAGCCCTTAGACGCATTACTCGTAAACGAGGAAAGAAAGGCACACGTTCTACGAGCCCCCACTGCTGCATGGTTGCCCCAACTCCACTTTGAAAAGCACACTCCAACCCTGATGAAAACATGAAATGTCGCGTCTGCGGACTACTTGGTCATCGTCAGAAGAATTGCGTGGAGTACCAGTGTGGGGTCTGTCGATATTGGTCGCCCACCCATTTATCCATCTACTGTCCTCAACGAGTCGGAACTCCCCCGTTCACTTTAACCTGGAAGGATGACGGGTTCTACGATGCGCTTCGTTCTTGGGAACGACAGCTTGACGATGAATGGATTCGAGCAGCAGAAAGGTGGGATTCTAAATGACGTGCTGGTGCTGAAGAAGCCGAGTATATGAGGTGTTACAATCGTACGTGCCCCTATTCATTTTCTGCCTCCTTTACTTTGTATATTACATAACATGACTCTGACTCATATGCTCAATGCATCTGTACTATAGTTGCTTTCCTTCTTTGGATACACACTTACATTCTCACGTCTCTCCTGGTCCGTGCGCACATATTGGCCTATTTAAACACATTGTATTATGCTTGTATACTTCACTTTAATCTTACTGGGTTTTACCTGGAACATCCTTCGCTTAGGTCTCCAACCTAAGTCATCTTGAATCGTCTCTAAGTCTAAGCACTCCTTAGCCTTAGTCTCTACTCTCGTAGAACCTCTTAGACTTGTCTTTGAGGCTGAACCCTTGATAGTACTTGGAACGTGTTCCTTGTACTTTCACCTTGTCCTCTTCTGGACATTGTAGAACTTCCCAGCAGACCGTCTGTGTCTTTTCACTGTCGCTGGTGATGCCATCCCAGTTTGTAACAAAAGATTAAAGTCTACCTGATTGTTGACTATCCAGTCCTCGACCCTGAACCCTGATAAAAGCCCTAAAAATCTGTTGACACCACTGCTGTCATTGATTTGGGCGCAGCAGGAACGTTCATTTCCGAGGAGTTTGTAAAACTCCATCAAATCACATGACGAAAACTCAAAACACTGTTTTGAGTTACTATGGCAGATGGAACTCTTATCAAAGGAGGGCCAATCACGCACTACTGTCTCCTAGTGGTCAAAATTGACAAATGAACAATGTATGGAAAATTCAATATCACTAAACTAGGACAAAGAGATCAAATCCTTCTGGGAATTCCGTGGTTATGCGCAATGAACCCAAGTATAGATTGGGCCACTGAAACACTCGTCCTCTCTCGAACAACGAAATCAGATGAAATTGAAATCGACTTAGACACTGATCGGAAGAAGAACGGGCTACCCCCAGATTTCCATTGCCATCCCAAGAAATGGCAACATTCACAACTTCCAAGACCCCTCGTTGCCTCTCCTATTAACGTTCCTCATGTTCCAAAAGACCCTGAACCTGAAGTACAAATGCCATGTACTACAAACTTCACTCCCCGTGTACAACTGCCGCGAGCAGTATCACCGATTCCCCACGCAGAAAAGCACAAGAACAAAACTGAACCTGAGTATCGGACCGGACCAGCACCTATTGAGCAACGGCCAATAGAAGAACAGAAGTATGGGAAAAGAAAGTGGAAGAAGAAATCCCTGGACAAGACACAAACGTACCGAAACTATCCAAGTTCTATGTTCCTCTGAAAACTCTTCAACATACTCCTTCAGCTTCAATTGAAGAAATTCCCGACAAAGAAGAACCCGTGCCCCCATTGATCCCAACAGAGGATGATGACCAATTCAACACTATGCAAGATGTCTGGCATGCGCCAGAAGTACATGAAATTTCCTCTTACGAGCTTGGAGATGGAGAATTCCTTGTGGAATATGACACGGATGGAGTTAGTATGAGAATCATCGAAGAAGTATCCATGGATACACCCCTCACACGTGATGGAACTTCCTGACTCGAACAACTCCCCAACTATTCCACAATCTCCCTTCCTCCTCCAAAATACAGTAATAAAGCTCAGGAATTCGCGACAGATGAGAAGGAGAAGAAAAAGAAATCTTTCGAAGAATTGGTCCCGGAATATTTGCATGACTTTGCAGATGTCTTTGCTAAAGACGGACTAAACAAACTACCTCCTGAATGCCCTGGTATTGATCATCGGATCAATACTAAACCTGGTTTTATTCCCCGCACATCTAAGGTTTACCCACTATCAGAAAAAGAACGTGTTGCCGTTAAAACGTTTATCGATGAAAATGTTGCAAAGGGTTTCATCTCAGAATCGAAGTCACCCCAAGCCAGTGGCTTCTTCTTTGTGGGAAAGAAGAGTGGAGAATTGCGTCCCTGTCAAGATTATCGCTACATCAATGATTGGACAGTCAAGAACACTTATCCACTCCCACTTCCTATTTCCCTCGTCGCATGCCTTCACAATGCACAGTTCTTTACGAAAATGGATATCCGGTCCAGTTATAATAACATTCGCATCCATCCTGATGATCGCTGGAAAGCGGCTTTTACTACAGAATTTGGCCTCTTTGAACCGAATGTCATGTTCTTTGGCCTCTGTAATTCCCCAGCAACTTTCCAAGCATACATGAATCGTACCTTCCAGCAGGAAATCAATGAAGGATGGATGGTTATCTACATGGACGATATCCTGATTTTCTCCACGACTATGGCAGAACACCGCAAACGGACAAGACGGGTTTTGATGAAGATACAACAGGAACATTTGTTCTTGAAACCAGAGAAATGCACCTTCGATGCAGAAGAAGTGGAATACTTCGGAATGATAATTCGCCCCGGACAAGTTGCTATGGATACCGCCAAAACCAAGGGAATTGCTGAATGGCCAACACCAAAATCTGTAAAAGAAGTCCGGTCATTTCTCGGTTTTTGCAACTTCTACTGCATGTTCATTTCCCACTACTCTGACATCGCCCAACCCCTTATCGAATTAACAAAGAAAGATAAGGCCTTTGATTGGTCAACCAAATGTATGGACACCTTTGACAAACTGAAATGGCACTTCACATCCCAACCGGTACTTCGTAATCCTGACCCTTCCCGACAATTTGCTATTGCTACCGATGCTTTGCTTGTAGCAACTGGCGGAGTTCTCTTACAAACTGATGAGAATGGTGTTTATCATCCATGCGCATATCTCTCGCAGTCTTTGAACCCTGCGGAACGCAATTATCAGATCTTTGATTTGGAACTCCTTGCCATGATCCGGGCATTGAATGAATGGCATCATTATCTTGAAGGAAACCCGCATCCTGTCCTGGTATTCACCGACCACAAGAATCTTCTGTACTTTAGAAGTGCACAGAAGCTTACCCGACGCCAAGCACATTGGCAACTAATTTTGTCTATTTACGACATTGAACTGCATCACGTTGCAGGTACTAAATTGGCAGTACCTGATGCACTATCTCGCCAACCCAACTACGACTCCAGCAAGGACGATAACGAGGATCAGACCCTCCTCCCTGACGCTCTATTCGTTCGTCTTATTGACACCGACCTGAAGGATGTTTTATCATCCTCTGACCCTCTCGATGATCCCGTTTTTCAGACTGCATCCGACACCCTTGATGGTGTGGTCCTTCCCCCTATGAAGTCGGCACTCTCCGATTGGAAAATTGAGGAGAACGTCCTCTATTTTAAGAATTGTGCCTACATTCCACCGGCACATCGTCCCGATATCCTGGAATGGTATCATGATCATCCGACGGCGGGACATCCCGGTAGATTCAAAACTGAGGAACTCATTAAACGAGAAGCCTGGTGGCCCGCTATGGGTTCTTATATTCGAAAATATGTGGAGGGTTGCGCCCTTTGTCAGCAAATGAAAGCGGATACGCATCCCGTTCGCCCTCCACTTGCCCCGATCCCCTCATCCGTGACTCAACCTTTTTCTCAGGTATCTGTCAATCTTATCACTGACCTCCCTGTCTCTGGAGGCTTTGACAGTATCCTGGTCGTGGTCGACCATGGCCTTATGAAGGGGGTAATTATTATCCCTTGTTTGAAAACCATCACTTCCGAAGGCATTGCCAAACTATTCTTGAAACACGTCTACCGTCAATTTGGACTCCATGACAAAGTCATCTCGGATCAAGGTCCGCAATTGCTATCTCGCTTCTCCAAGGAGCTTGCCCGACTTCTCGACTACGTCATCGCCCCATCTATGGCTTATCACCCTCAGACTGATGGACAAACCGAGAGGCTCAATCAAGAACTAGAAATGTACCTGCACATCTATTGCCACAATAATCCTGAAAATTGGGTAGAACACCTACCAATCGTCAAATTTGTCCACAACCACCGAAAACATGATGCAAGGAATGCATCACCTTTCTATCTGATGATGGGATACGAACCACACGCCATCCCTCACTTAATCCCTGACTCATCCATCCCAGCAGCAGAAGATCGAGTACGATCCCTGCAGAAGATAAGAGAAGAAGCAATCGCCTGCCATAACATTGCGATGCAAACAATGGCCGAATGATCCCAAGGAGAGAAGTACACTCCATGGAAGATCGGAGATAAGGTCTGGCTATCTGCTACTTATCTTAGACTCAAACTCCCATTGTGGAAACTTGCCCCAAAACGATACAGACCTTTCCCGATCATTGATGTCTTATCGCCCATCACATTTACGCTCAAACTCCCTCCACAATGGAAAATTCACCCCACTTTCCATGCTTCCATCTTATCGTCCTATAGCGAAACAGACATACATGGCCCAAACTTTCCCGAACCACCGCCTGACATTATCGAAGAAGAAGAAGAAGAAGAAGAAGTAGAAGCAATTCTTTCCCACAAAGGAACCGGCATTCGCCGACGCTATCTTGTTTCCTGGAAAGGATATTTATCGGGAGATAACGAATGGCTTCCAGAAAAGAACTTGAAGCACTCCACTCGAATCCTGAATGCTTATAAGATGCAACACTCCCTCTTATTATTCTTCAGTCAATCAAATCGCACAAGCACTTGATCAACTAACACCGTTTCGAAATGTCTTGCCCCACTGCATACATCACCCCCGTCACCATTGCCAACAATGACTCCGATTCCAATGCAGAAAACTACGGAACTCTTGCTACCGAAATTGACAACACCTCCTATATTGAAGCCGCCCTTCTATGCGAAGGACATGCTCTTGAAATTGAGAGAATCCTCACCGAAAGAGGTGCCTTCCCTGCTTTACTTCTCATCAACATCATCCGCACCACCGCCCTTATTGAAGCTACCATCAATGAAACTACAGAAATCACCTATCGCCAGCGCATCCTACATCTACAAAAACGCATTCGTTCTTATGCTATGCTGTTGCTTCCCCATTCTTTTAAGAGTGATGTTGAAGAAGCTATTCACATCGTGGCCGAACGTCAAGCAGGTGTTGCTCGACCTCCCACTCCGCAAAGAGATACGGACCCACTTCCAGTCCCTCCACCCTCTTCTTCGTGCATTTATTCTAACATCGATGCCTTTGCTGGCTTATACACTGCTGTTCAAGAAATTGGACAGCTTACCAACGCAGTCGTCGAAACCATCCAGCAATCAGTTGTTGAAACAAGAACAGCCAGAAATTTAGTCGAAGAAGCCATCATTGTTCTGCAGCAAACTCAAGTGGACCTTGCCTCCCCGCGAATTCCATCTCCTATTGAATGACCAACTTCACTGCCCCCTGTTATAGTATCCCATGATCACCCTGCATGGTTATACGAACCTTGCACAGACAAGCAGTGTAAAGCTGCAAAAATGTTAGGAATCCCTGTCGCTGAATTGGTGGCACTTGGTCCCAGACTTCGTGACCTCCATATCCACCCTCCTATGTCTATCCCGTCATCATTCAGTCCAATGGACCCTGTCTCGCCAGTCCTAGTAAAGGACTTTGGCATAACATCCCCTTCATCCTCTAACAAACTCCTTGCGGTTGCTGAACAAGCAACTACCCCTGATCTTCCAACATTGGCATACACTCTTACCACTAAACAGCAAGAGCAGCTCAGATGCAACAATGCCTTCGCTTTGAGTCGTATGGTGCGATGGAAGGGAAAGAAGCGCGCCCGATCCACTAGTCCTAAACCCATCATCTAGCCATCACCGTTATGCATGTCTATCTCCAACACTGACGAAAATATGAAATGTCGGTTTTGCAGCATTGTTGGGCATCAGCAGAAGAATTGCCCAAAGTACCGGTGTCAAATCTGCCTACGACATGCCCCTACCCACCTATCTATTTACTGTCCCCAACAAGTTGGAACTCCTCCTTTTACATTAACTTGGAAGGACAATGTTACAATTGTACGTACTCCTATTCATTTTCTATCCATTTACCTTGTATATTATGTAACGTGACTCTGACTCATATGCTCAATGCATCTGTACGATACATGCCTTCCTTATTTAGGATACGCATTTACGTTCTCACTGTTATCTGGTCTGTGCGAACATATTGGCCTATTTAAGCACAGTGTACTTGTAGCAGATTCGGTACTTTAATCTTACTGGGTTTTACCCGGAATCTCCTTCGCTTAGGTCTCCAACCTAAGTCGTCTTGAATCGTCTCTAAGTCTAAGCACTCCTTAGCCTTAGTCTCTATTCTCGTGGATACCTCTTAGACCTGTCTTTGAGGCTGAACCCTTGATCGTACTCGGAACGCGCTCCTTGTACTTTCACCTTGTCCACTTCTGGACATTGTAAGAACTCCCAGCAGACCGTCTGTGTCTTTTCACTGTCGCTGGTGACGCCACCCCAGTTCGTAACAAAAGATTAAAGTCCATTTTGGTCGTCGACTATCCAGTCTTCGACCCTGAACCCTGATCGCCTAGATCAGCAGACTAGCGTACGTGTACGCTGAGCAGATTGTCAAGAGAAGCCCTCTGACAGAAGAAAGCCCTGACGGACAGCAAGACAGTGCGTGTAGGCACCGAGAAAGTATAACTCATTAGAAGAATCATCAACCATGTCGACCAAAGAATTCGAATACAAAATTGGTCAGCCGATTGGTTTTGATGGAGATCGTGATAACTCTCGCGAGTTTATCCAGTCGTGCAATCTGCACTTTGACATCAATGAAAAGCTTTACACCACCGACAAACAGAAGATCATCTACATAACATCCTTTATGACTGAAAGGAATGCCAAGTCTTGGAAGGAACAATTCCTTGAACACGCCCAATCCACCGACACTTCGGGACAAAAAGTTGGTTATGGGACGATGGCAGATTTTATGAAGAGCTTCAAAGAAGCATTCGAACCAGTGGATACCAAAGGAACCGCACTCACAAGGCTCAGAGATCTCAAACAAGGAACTGGAGATCTCCACACCTATGTCGCTGACTTTGAGGCACTTGCAGCCAAGGCTCAGATCACTGACAACGCGACGAAGATCCAGTTCTTCCAAGATGGCCTTAATTGGGGTATCCTTACAAAGCTTTTCAATACAGGAGATGTCTCCGAAATATTCAGAGACGTTGTGCTGCAATGCGTTGCTATTGACAACGCCCATCATCGGCTTAACGCCATGAGGACATGTCATACTCCACAACAGAAGAAGAAGAACTACGGGAATTCACGGTATATTCCGAACCGAGATTCCAACGCAATGGTCGTAGATCGAATCTCCGATATGGAGAGATCCGAATGCATGAAGAAAGGACAATGCTTCGGGTGCAAGAAAACAGGACACCGCATCCATAATTGTCCTGACAGAAAGAAGAAGACCCCGCTCCGACAAACCGAAGTCAAAGGGGAAGAAGAAGATGAAGAAACCGTGAGACGGATTGTTGAGGATTTTTGACGTGGAGAAACAAAGACTCGACGTATGTTTCTCCCAATGTATTACTAAGACTTGTACGCGCTGTAGGTGAAAGAAAAGAACTTCGTGTCCCTATCACCCTTCACTCGCGTACTCGCTTGAAATCCATCGACACTACCGCTGTTATCGATTCAGGAGCAGCGGGAACATTCATCTCTGAGGAGTTTGTGAAACTCCATCAAATCACACAACGAAAACTCAAAACACCATTTCAAGTTACAACGGCAGATGGAACCCTTATAAAAGGAGGACCGATCACACACTACTGTCTTCTGGTGGTCAAAATTGATGAACGAACCATGTATGGAAAATTCAACATCACAAAATTAGGAAGAAGAGATCAAATCCAGAACCAGAAGTACGAATGCCACGTACTGAAGAACCCACTCCACGTGTACAACTTCCGCGAGCAGTGTCACCGATCCCTCGCGCAGAGAAGCACAAGAATGAAGACGAATCCGAACATCAGGTCGGACAAGAACCTATTGAGCAGCGGCCAATAGAAGAACAGAAACATGGAAAGAGGAAAACGGAAGAAGAACTCCCAGGGCGAAGCACCAACATACCAAAACTATCCAAGTTCTTTGTTCCCCCGAAAACCCTTTCAGTTTCAATGAAAGAAGTCCCCGATAAAGAAGAACCCGTACCCTCGTTGATCCCAACAGAGGATGATGACCAATTCGATACCATGAACGACGTCTGGCATGCGCCAGAAGTACGTGAAATTTCCTCTTATGAACTAGGAGATGGCGAATTTCTCGTGGAATACGATACTGATGGAGTTAGTATGAGAATCATTGAAGAAGTATCCATGGATACACCCTTGACACGTGATGGAACTTCTCAACTCGAACAAATCTCCAACTACTCCACACCTCCTCTCCCCCCTCCGAAATATAGTAACAAAGCTCAGGAATTCGCTACGGATGAGAAGGAAAAGAAAAAGAAGTCCTTCGAAGAATTGGTCCCGGACTATTTGCACGACTTTGCAAACGTCTTTGCTAAAGACGGATTGAACAAACTGCCCCCCGAACGCCCTGGTATAGATCATCGGATCGATACTAAACCCGGTTTTATTCCTCGCACGTCTAAGGTCTACCCGCTATTGGAAAAGGAACGCGCTGCCATCAAAACGTTTATTGATGAAAACGTTGCGAAAGGATTCATCTCAGAATCGAAGTCACCCCAAGCCAGTGGCTTCTTCTTTGTGGGAAAGAAAAGTGGAGAATTGCGTCCCTGTCAAGATTATCGCTACATCAATGATTGGACAGTCAAGAACGCTTACCCGCTCCCACTTCCTATTTCCCTTGTCGCACGACTTCATAACGCACGGTTCTTTACGAAAATGGATATTCGGTCCGGTTATAACAATATTCGCATCCATCCTGATGATAGGTGGAAAGCTGCTTTTACCACAGAATTCGGCCTCTTCAAACCGAACGTCATGTTCTTTGGCCTCTGTAATTCCCCAGCAACCTTCCAAGCATACATGAATCGCACCTTTCAACAAGAAATCAACGAAGGATGGATGGTTATCTACATGGACGATATCCTGATTTTCTCCACAACTATGGCAGAACACCGTGAACGGACAAGACGAGTTTTGATGAAGATACGAAAAGAACACTTGTTCTTGAAACCGGAGAAATGCACCTTCGATGCAGAAGAAGTAGAATACCTCGGAATGATAATTCGCCCCGGACAAGTTGCTATGGACACCGCCAAGACCAAGGGAATCTCCGAATGGCCAATCCCGAAATCTGTAAAAGACGTTCGGTCATTCCTCGGCTTTTGCAACTTCTACCGCACGTTCATCTCCCACTATTCTGACATCGCCCGACCCCTTATCAATTTGACAAAGAAAGATAAGGCCTTTGAATGGTCAACTGAATGTATGGACACCTTTGAAGAACTGAAATGACGCTTCACATCCCAACCAGTACTCCGTAACCCTGATCCTTCCCGGCAATTTGCTATTGCTACCGATGCTTCGCTCGTAGCAACTGGTGGAGTTCTACTACAGACTGATGAGAATGGCGTTTATCACCCATGCGCATATCTCTCACAGTCCTTAAACCCCGCAGAACGAAACTATCAGATCTTTGATCGGGAACTCCTTGCTGTGATCCGGGCACTGAACGAATGGCGTCATTATCTCGAAGGAAATCCACACCCCGTCCTGGTATTCACCGACCACAAGAACCTTCTGTACTTTAGAAGTGCACAGAAGCTTACCCGTCGCCAAGCACGTTGGCAATTGATTTTATCCATCTATGACATTGAATTGCATCACGTTGCCGGCACTAAATTAGCCGTACCTGATGCACTATCCCGCCGGCCCGACTATGACTCTGGCAAAGACGATAACGAGGACCAGACCCTCCTCCCTGACGCTCTATTTGTTCGTCTCATTGACACTGATCTGAAGGATGTTTTGTCATCCTCTGACCCCCTCGACGACCCTGTCTTTAAGACGGCGTCAGATGCCCTTGATGGCGTGTGCCTTCCACCTATGAAATCGGCACTCTCTGACTGGAAGATTGAGGAGAACGTCCTCTATTTTAAGAACCGCGCTTATATTCCTCCGGCGCATCGTTCTGATATCTTAAAAGGTATCATGATCATCCTACCGCAGGCCATCCCGGTAGATTCAAAACTGAAGAACTCGTCAAACGGGAAGCCTGGTGGCCCGCGATGGGCTCTTATATTCGGAAATACGTTGAGGGTTGCGCCCTTTGCCAGCAAATGAAAGCGGATACACATCCTGTTCGGCCCCCGCTCACGCCTATTCCCTCTTCGGCAGTTCACTTGTTCTCTCAGGTCTCTGTCGATCTGGTCACTGATCTCCCTGCTTCCAGAGGCTTTGACAGTATCTTGGTCGTGGTAGACCATGGCCTTATGAAGGGGGTGATAATAATCCCCTGTCTGAAAACCATCACTTCTGAAGGGGTTGCCAAACTATTTTTGAAACACGTTTACCGACGATTCGGACTCCATGACAAAGTCATCTCAGATCGAGGACCGCAGTTCCTATCTCGCTTTTCCAAAGAACTTGCCCGACTTCTTGACTACGTCATCGCTCCATCCACGGCTTATCACCCGCAGACTGATGGTCAAACTGAAAGGTTAAATCAGGAACTCGAAACGTATCTACGCATCTATTGCCGCAACAACCCTGAAGATTGGGTAGAACACCTACCAATCGCTGAATTTGTCCACAACCACCGAAAACATGATGCAAGGAATGCATCACCTTTCTATCTAATGATGGGATATGAACCACGCGCTATCCCTCATCTTATCCCTGACTCATCCGTTCCCGCAGCAGAAGATCGAGTACGATCTTTGCAGAAGATAAGAGAAGAAGCAATCGCCTGTCATAACATTGCTATGCAGACAATGGTTGAACAATCCCGAGGAGATAAGTACACCCCATGGAAGATCGGAGATAAGGTTTGGCTATCCGCTGCTAATCTTAGACTCAAACTTCCGTCAAGGAAACTCGCCCCAAAGCGATACGGACCTTTCCCGATCATCGATGTCTTATCTCCTATCACGTTCACACTCAAACTCCCTCTGCAATGGAAAATTCACCCCACGTTCCATGCTTCCGTCTTATCGTCCTATAGCGAAACGGATGTACACGGCCCGAACTTCCCTGAACCACCACCTGACATTATCGAAGAGGAAGAAGAATATGAAATAGAAGCAATCCTCTCCCACAAAGGAATCGGCACTCGCTGACGTTATCTTGTCTCCTGGAAAGGATATTCATCGGGAGATAATGAATGGCTCCCAGAAAAGAACTTAAAGAACTCCGCCCGAATCTTGAAGGCTTATAAGAAGCAACACGCCCTCTGATTATTCCTCAGTCAAATCAACTCGCATTAAGCACCTGATTAACTACTATCTTGAAATGCCTTTCCCCACTGCTTACATCACACCCGTCGTTGCTGCCACCAACGACTCCGACTCTGAAGCTGAACAATATGGAACTCTCACTGCAGAAATCGACAACACCCTCATCGAAGCCACTGCTAAAGAAACTACAGAAATCACACACCGTCACCGTTTCATTCATCTCCAAAAACGCATTCGTGCTTACGCTATGCTGTTGCTTCCTGATTCTTTTAAGAATGATGTTGAAGAAGCTATTCATATCATTGCCGAACGTCGAGCAGGCGTTGCTCGACCTCCCTCTCCGCAAAGAGATACGCCACTTCCTATTCCAGCACCCGCTCCTTCGCGCATCTATTCTAGTCTTGATGCCTTTGCTGGCCTATACACTGCTGTGCAAGAAATTGGGCAACTCACCAATACAGTTGTCGATACCATCCAGCAGTCAGTCGCTGAAACCAGAGCAGCAAGAAACCTAGTGGAAGAAGCTATCACTGATTTACAACAAACGCAAGCAGACCTTGCATCTCCTCGAACCCCATCCCCCATCGAACAGTCAGCTTCACTACCTCCTGTCACGACCTCTCTTGACTGCCCTGATTGGTTGTATGAACCCTGCACAAAAGAGCAATGTGAGGCCGCTAAATTACTAGGTATCCCTACTGTTACGAACTGGGGTGGCGTCACCAGCGACAGTGAAAAGACACAGACGGTCTGCTGGGAGTTCTTACAATGTTCAAAAGAGAACAAGGTGAAAGTACAAGGAACGCGTTCCGAGTACGATCAAGGGTTCAGCCTCAAAGACAAGTCTAAGAGGTATCCGCGAGAATAGAGACTAAGGCTAAGGAGTGCTTAGACTTAGAGACGATTCAAGACGACTTAGGTTGGAGACCTAAGCGAAGGAGATTCCAGGTAAAACCCAGTAAGATTAAAGTAGGGAATCTACTACAAGTACACTGTGCTTAAATAGGCCAATATGTGCGCACAGACCAAGAAGGATGTGGGAATGTATGTGCGTATCCAAAGAAGGAAGGCAACTATAGTACAGATGCGTTGAGCATATGAGTCAGAGTTACGTTATGTAATATACACGGTAAATGAGGTAAGAAAATGAATAGGGGCACGTACGATTGTAACACCTACCACTGAGTTGGTAACACTCGGTCCCCGACTTCGCGACCTTCATATACATCCTCCAATGTCTATCCCATCATCATTCGGTCCAATGGACCCTGTCTCGCCGGTCTTAGTAAAAGATTTTGGCATAACTTCCTCGTCCTCCTCCGACGAACTTCTTGCAGCTGCTGAACGAGCAGTTACCTTGGACCTCCCCATGTCAGCGTACACGTTATCCCCCGCTCAACAAGCGCAACTCAAGCGAGCTAACACCCTTGCCTTAAAACGGATGAAGAAGAATAAGGGAAAGAAGCGCGCCAGATCCACTAGCCCCACACCTATCATTTCTCCGTCTCCCTTACGCAAAGTCCATTCCAATCCTGACGAGAATATGAAGTGCCGCGTCTGTGGATTACTAGGACATTGTCAAAAGAATTGCGTGGAATATCAGTGCAAGGTTTGCAGATATTGGTCGCCAACTCATTTGTCCCTTTATTGCCCAAAACGAGTTGGGCCTCCTCCCTTCGAGTTAACTTGGAAAGACGAGGGATTCTATGACGCACTCCACGCTTGGGAGCAGCAGCTTGACGATGAACGCATTCAAGCAGAAAGAGAAGAGACTCCAAATGACGCGCTGGTCTGGAAGAAGCCGCGTATATGAGGAGTGGGTCCTTTGCTGACGAAGATTATGAATGGAGTGATGATCCGGTTTACTACGCGAACCAAGATGAGTAAAGTCGGTGACTTTACGTATAAAAAGGGGGTAATGTTACAATCGTACGTACTCCTATTCATTTTCTATCCATTTACCTTGTATATTACGTAACGTGACTCTGACTCATATGCTCAATGCATCTGTACGATACATGCCTTCCTTATTTAGGATACGCATTTACGTTCTCACTGTTATCTGGTCTGTGCGCACATATTGGCCTATTTAAGCACAGTGTACTTGTAGCAGATTCGGTACTTTAATCTTACTGGGTTTTACCTGGAATCTCCTTCGCTTAGGTCTCCAACCTAAGTCGTCTTGAATCGTCTCTAAGTCTAAGCACTCCTTAGCCTTAGTCTCTATTCTCACGGATACCTCTTAGACCTGTCTTTGAGGCTGAACCCTTGATCGTACTCGGAACGCGCTCCTTGTACTTTCACCTTGTCCACTTCTGGACATTGTAAGAACTCCCAGCAGACCGTCTGTGTCTTTTCACTGTCGCTGGTGACACCACCCCAGTTCGTAACAGACAAAGGGTTCTACGACACACTTCATTCCTGGAAATGACAGCTTAACAATGAACGAACTCAAGCAGCGGCTAAGCGGGATTCTAAACGGTGTGCTGGTGTTGAAGAAGCCGCGTACATGAGGAGTGGTTCTTTTCTTGATGAAGACTATGAGTATAGCGATGACCCCATTTACTATGCTAATCAGGACGAGTAAAGTCGGTGACTTTACGTGTAAAACGGGGGTAATGTTACAATCATACATGCCCCTATTCATTTTCTGCCTCCTTTACTTTGTATATTACATAACATGACTCTGACTCATATGCTCAATGCATCTGTACTATAGTTGCCTTCCTTCTTTGGATACGCACTTACATTCTCACGTCTCTCCTGGTCCATGTGCACATATTGGCCTATTTAAGCACATTGTATTACGCTTGTATACTTCACTTTAATCTTACTGGGTTTTACCTGGAACATCCTTTGCTTAGGTCTCCAACCTAAGTCATCTTGAATCGTCTCTAAGTCTAAGCACTCCTTAGCCTTAGTCTCTATTCTCGTAGAACCTCTTAGACTTGTCTTTGAGGCTGAACCTTGATAGTACTTGGAATGTGTTCCTTGTACTTTCACCTTGTCCTCCTCTGGACATTGTAGAACTTCCCAGCAGACCGTCTGTGTCTTTTCACTGTCGCTGGTGATGCCACCCCAGTTCGTAACAGTCTTCTTAGATAGATGATCTATAGATAAACACCTATAAAACCAAATATCTCCATGGTCAGTGATTCAGACAAATACCAATGACTGATAACGTGGTTGTACATGAGTGGCTGTTTATGTTCCCCAGGCTATGGTCAGCCAAATGAGTCACCTCTGTGAGAATCAGCAAACTCTTGGACAATGACAAAGATTCTCGAAACAATTAAACTTCAAAGAAGAAAAAAACAGAAGTCAAACAAACTAAGAAACAGAAGTAACTGGTTGAATCACTCTCTACAATGGAATGGAGGTGTTTTGCAACAACTGTGCTACTGCAATTTGTGGGAAGTTACAACAATCACCTTCTCAGACAAGCAGGTAGAATCCCTGGTCAAGACTAGTCACTACTGTTGAATAGTCAAACATTACATGGACCTCAG